>BOPN01001271.1:75000-82500 GCA_017312705.2 Penaeus japonicus
AGAAGAAAAGAGAAATGGTTGGAGGGAGGGAGTGAGAGAGGGAGAAAGAGAGAAAGCGAGGGAGGCATTGAGGGAGAGAGGAGATGAGTGAGGAGGGAGGAGGGAGGGAGGGAGGGAGGGAGGGAGGGAGGGAGGGAGGGGGGAGGAGGGAGGAGGGAGGGGGAGGAGGGAGGGAGGGAGGGAGGGAGGAGGGAGGAGGGAGGGAGGAAAGGAGGAAAGGGAGAGGGAGTAAGTGAGCGAGAGAGAGAGAGAGAGAGAGAGAGAGAGAGAGAGAGAGAGAGAGAGAGAGAGAAAAGCAGAGAGAGACAGAAAGAAACAGAAAGAAACAGAAAGAAACAGAGAGACAGAAAGAGACAGAGAGGCAGAAAGAGACAGAGAGACAGAAAGAGACAGAGAGACAGAAAGAGACAGAGAGACAGAAAGAGACCGAGAAACAGAGAGCGACAGAGAGAAACAGAAAGAGACCGAGAAACAGACAGACACAAAATTCGAACCTCAAGCCAAAAAGCCGACGCCATTAGATTAAACACGCAGGGCCTGATACGCCGCGGAGACCCGAAGTAGGATGCCATTAGGGCGCCCGACAACACTCTCGGCTCCCTGTCGGTGCCCCATTAGCGCCACTGCTTGCTTGCTTCTCACTCCAAGCACTGACCGAGGGTTCTGTCGTGGCTACTGCTGCTTTCTTATTTCAGGGGTTGTTTATTTTCGAGTTTTCGTTGACTTTACGGCTTTGCTTGCTTATTTTTATTTGTTTGTTTTCCTCCATCACAGTTTTCCCTTCCTTCTCTTTCTTTCATTTTTCCATTTTCTCTCTGAGTCTGTCTCAGTCTCTCCCTTTCCCTCTCCCACTCCCTCTTCCACCCCCAATCACACTCCTAGCCCTACACCTACTCCCAACGTCCCTCCCTCTTCCTTCATACTTACCTCTCCCTCTCCCTCTCCCTCTCCCTCTCCCTTTCCCTCTCCCTCCCACCCCCATCCCCAACCGCCCACGAGACGGAACACGACATTCAATCAACCGCGGAAATGACGTGTATTAACTGCCCTTACACGGCACTGTGCCTTGACCGACCCAATGTTGACACGGCGGACATATCGCCGCTTGCAACATGGAGCAGCCAACGGGATGCAACGCGGGTCTAAGTAGATACGCCGGCGCTGAGCAAACAGGTGGAGACAGGTGGCGGCAGTGGCATTAGTTGAAGGGCGTGTTTGCATATTGCAAAGTCTGTCACCTCTGTTTCGAAGGTGGGGAAGATTGGGAGAGGTGGAATGAAGGAGGGGAGGAGGGAGAGGACAAGGGGGAATGAGAGAGAAAGATATAAAGAGAAAGAGAAAGAGAAAGAAAAAAGAGAAAGAGAAAGAGAGAGAGAGAGAGAGAGAGAGAGAGAGAGAGAGAGAGAGAGAGAGAGAGAGAGAGAGAGAGAGAACGATACGAATCATCTGAGAGGGAATTACAGAAATATATCAATATATTTCCCTCACTTAGCTTGCTTGTTGGCCTTCTTGATTCGGTTATGTTAAGCTTTATCATAAACTTTATTAAAAGCTTTTAAGTTGTCTAAGCCTGGTTTATTCTCTTTAACGGTTTGTATTCCCAGTGCCGAGGAAAGTGATGCGAGTGTGGCCGTGCAATGATTACCTGTGATTAAAGCTATCAAAGGTAATAACACCATTAAAAGACGTTATCCTATCCCATCATTAAACGTTATTATAAGCAATCTAAACCGTTATTATCTATCATAAAAAAAGAAAAAAAAAACGTCAGCAGACTGTCAGCAATATCATCCCTGCCGTCAACCTCAACCTTCCTGATTTGCGCTGCCGTGAGATGTCAGCTGGTAGAAAAAGGGAGATGGTGAAGGCCAGCGCATTTCCACCCCGCCCACATGTCAGCCATCAAACCTCATTTCTTCATTCGCTTGCATAGTGTATACGCTTCTGATATGAGGTGTGGGTAGGGGGTCGTGTGGAGGGGGGTAGGGGGTCGTGTGGAGGGGGGTAGGGGGTCGTGTAGGGTGGGATGGGGGTGGGGGTTAAAGAGAGAGGGAGAAAGGGGGAGAGAGGGGGAGAGAGGGAGAAAGAGAGGGAGAGGGAGAGGGAGAGGGAGAGGGAGAGGGAGAGAGAGAGAGAGAGAGAGAGAGAGAGAGAGAGAGAGAGAGAGAGAGAGAGAGAGAGAGAGAGAGAGAGAGAGAGAAAGAGAGAAAATGAGAGAGGCGGGAGGGGATGGGTATGTGCGTACAAGTCAATATACCTATGTATCACCATCTCCGTCACTCATTTCTATTCCATGTCTATTCAACGTCCATCATCTCCACCCATTCCCGTTCCTCTCTCCACCTGCGCTTCACCCTACGTGCGCACATCCACCCACATACGTATACGTAAGTGACATTCGAACCCCATTCGAACCCCAATCCCCTCCCCTCCCCTTACCCCATCCCTCCTCCTCTCCCTCCCCCTTCCTTTTCCCCCTCCCTCTCCCCTTCCTTCTTCCCTCCCTCTCTCCCTCCCTCTCCTCCTCCCCTCCCCCTTCCTCTTCCCCTTTCCCTCCCTCTTCCCCTCCCTTCCCCTTCCCCTCCCTTCCCCCCCTCACCCCCCTCCGCATCGACCACCGTTCCTTAACCCCCTGAATACTGCAAAGCTCCGGAACACATCTCGTATGACACGGACATCAGAAGGGGCCGATTCAACATTCAGCATCTTCCTCTCCCGCGTCGACCGGTGGGGATGCTTCGACGTCGAGTGAGTGGGTGAGTTGGTGGGTTAGTGGGTGGGTGGGTGGGTAGGTGGGTGGGGTGGGTAGGTGGGTGGGTGGGAGGGATTTCCCGGGGGGCTTGTTCGACTTGGAGGTACATCTGCTTGTACATTCGAGTTTCGGGAATTCTATCAGAATAATGATTATAATTATGTCTAGGGACGAGGTAATGTCAGCGGATGAATATCAGGGGATATCGGTGATCTAAATATAAATTTAGATATATGTAAGACGCTATGACTGTTTCTCTCTGTTTACTTGGTATGTCTATGTATGTATGTATGCATGTTTGTATGTATGTATGTATGTATGTATGTATGTATGTATGTATGTATGTATGTATGTATGTATGTATGTATGTATGTATGTATGTATGTATGCATGTTTGTACCTAATTATCCATCTATTTCTCTATCTATCTATCTATTCATCTATTTATCTATTTATCTACCTACTTACCGACTTACCTACCAACCTATTCATTATATCTTCGGCTATATCTATCTCTAACACAACGCACTATCAAATGATGATGATGATGATGATGATGATGATGATGATTATGAAGATGATGATGATAATGGTAATGATGAGGATAATATACTGATGATCTATTGATTATCTGATGATGATCTAATTACTGCATCTTGTGTAAAAAAATACATTAATTAACGTGACATTAATTATGTACCAAGGTCGGAAACTGAACAATTTCTAGGTAGAAAATTACGCTACCGTAATCTTTTTTCTTCAACCCTCTCCCCTCTCCTCCCCCCTCATCTCTCCCCTTTCTCCTCTCATTTACCTTTTACACAACTAAGAGTCATTATACGCATGCGAAAGTAATCTTCTTCAGTAATTTGCTCACGTGCCTAATTCTTTTATATATTCACCTGTACCTTTAGTAAATGTAACATCATATACACATACACACATACATACTTGCATACAAACATACATACATAGATATGCCAGAAAAAAAGAAAAAAACACTATACACTTGAAGATGGGATCCAGGTGAATTCCATTTACACACACACACGCGCACACACACACACACACACACACACACACACACACACACACACACACACACACACACACACACACACACACACACACACACACACATACACATACACATACTCACACATCCACATCCACATCCACATCCACATCCACATCCACACTCACACATCCACACCCACACCCACACTCACACACACCCACACCCCTACACCCACACCCCCACCCCCACATCCACCTAGACAGCTCAGACCAACAAACCCAACAGAAAGAACCAACAACCAACCAACGCGTCCCCTCCAGTCCAGCCAGTCCAGCCAGTCCAGCCAGTCCAGCCACTGCTCCTTCGCTCCCTACGGATTGCGTCATTCGAGCATTCTAACCCCACGTGAAATTTGCAGGCCAGCGCAGGACGCAGGGAATGGCTGAAGTTTCGAATGCACACTGCAGTCTTCTCCCTCTTCCCTTGGCGGGCTTCTTATCGACAGGCGCTCTCGATCGCTTTAATTAAAAAGCCGAGGAATCGCCTAGGCTAGCTGGCTACCCTGCCGGTGCTACAGGGGGGGAGGGGGGGAGGGGGAGAAGGGGGAAGGGGTACTGGTGAGGGTTGGGGGAGGAGAGGGAGGGGGATGGGGGGAAGGGGGTACTGGTGGGGGTTGGGGGAGGAGAGGGAGGGGGATGGGGGTGCTAGTGGGGGTTGGGGGAGGAGGATCCGTGGGAGTCTAGACGGTATTTATGATTATTGTATTCATCAATTAATCTATATCGCCATGATTATTATTCTCTGTTGCTTTCACCATTCGAACATATTATCGTTATCAGCGGGAGGGAGGGAGGAGGAGGGAGAGGGAGTGGGGGGAAGAGAGAGAAAAGTAGAGACCGAGAGAATTAGAGACAGACAGACAGACAGACAGACAGAGAAAAGCAACCCATCAATCTGCACAATATATAACCATCGCACCATTCAACTCTCCCGAGGGCTTAATATCCCCCCCCCCCCCCCGTCCCACCTTCCGTCTCTCCCTCTGGTTTCATTAAGGAGTTGTCTACGTCACAAGTATGTATGTGTAGGTGGCCAATCCAAGCGTAAGTGAGTGACATACGAAGGAGTTGATGAGGTTGGACGTGCGGGGATGAGAGGGGGAGAGGGGGAGAGGGGGAGAGGGGGAGAGGGGAGAGGGGAGAGGGGAGAGGGGAGAGAGGGGAGAGGGGGAGAGGGGGAGAGGGGAAGAGGGGAAGGAGAGGGGAGTGGGGAAGAGGAAGAAGGAGAAAAGGGTGAGGGGGATGGAAAGGGGAAGGGGATGGAAAGGGGAAGGGGATGGAAAAATGGGGAAGGGAAGAGAAGGAAGCAGGGGAAGGAGGTAGGGTATGTGAAAGGGAGGGGGATAGGGGAGGAGGAGAAGAAGGCCGGGAAGGGAGACGGGGGCACAGCAACAGGAAGGGGAAGGAGGGTGGGGGTGGAAGGGGGAGGAGAATATTCAGCAAAGCAACGTAAAATCTTTTGGCTGAAACTGATGAGTCAAGTCAGCCTTAGCAAAACGGAGAAATATAAATGTTTAGTGGGCTGCTTGTCATGCTATATCTATCTGCCTGGATTTGTCTGAGGGCAATTCTGTCTACCGGTAGTGTTCTCCCCTGGCCAGTGAGTATATATGTCTGTCTGTCTGTCTGTCTGTCTGTCTGTCTGTCTGTCTGTCTGTCTGTCTGTCTGTCTGTCTGTCTGTCTGTCTGTCTGTTTCTCCTCCCCACTTCTCCTTCTCCTTCTCCCCCTCCTAAACCCTTCTGCCTAGTCCCCTCCTTCCCCCACTCTTACAACTACATCCATTCCAACTCCAACTCTCTCTCCCTCTTCCACACCTACACCCAAACCCACACCTTTACCTAATTCCACTTCTACTTCTACTCCCACACCCACCACCCACTCTCAAACCCACACGGACACCCACTCCGACACCCACAGTCACACCCCAACCCAGACTTGCTCCTTCGCCTACTCCCCTCCCACTCCCACTCCCATTTTCACTTCTCGAACCCAAACCTAAATCCACACCTACCCTTACCCTTACTCTTACTCCCACTCCCACACCCACTCCCACTCCCACTCCCCTATCTTAAACCCACACCCACTCTTTTCCTGAATCCACACCTACCCTTACTCTTACTCTTACTCCCACACCCACTCCCCTATCTCAAACCCACACCCACTCCCCTATCTCAAACCCACACCCACTCTCCAAACCCACTACCCTTACTCTTACCTTACTCCCACACCCACTCCCCTATCTCAAACCCACTCCCTCTCCCACACCCACTCCCACTCCCCTATCTCAAACCCACACCCACTCTTTTCAGTGCATGCGCCTCGAGTGCAATCCACACATCTACACCACCAGGGAACCCCAAACGTGCGGCCTGTATTTACGCGGTGATCACTCCTGGGATCCTGGAGGATTTGGATTGCAAACACTTGCAAGGAAGGGCTGTCTGATGCAACGTGACTAGCTTATTTTCCTTTCCTTTCAGAACAACATGTGAGTTTCGTGGCGTTTGAGTTATAATTTGTGTTTGTTTGTGTGTGGGGGATGTGGTGTGTGTGTGTGTGTGTGTGTGTGTGTGTGTGTGTGTGTGTGTGTGTGTGTGTGTGTGTGTGTGTGTGTGTGTGTGTGTGTGTG
This sequence comes from Penaeus japonicus, assembly GCA_017312705.2. Classification (NCBI taxonomy): domain Eukaryota; kingdom Metazoa; phylum Arthropoda; class Malacostraca; order Decapoda; family Penaeidae; genus Penaeus; species Penaeus japonicus. Next base: position 81,460 of record BOPN01001271.1, read on the forward strand.
TGTGTGTGTGTGTGTGTGTGTGCTTGTATGTGCGCGCGTACGTGCGTGCACACATACGTGTGTCTGTGTGTGTGTGTCTAATGAAAATCGTAAAGGTGATGATTAAGATTATGATTATTATCCACCACCACCACCCTTATCATTACCACAATTCTCACCACCATCACCCCCCTCCTCCTCCTCCTCCTCCTCCTCCTCGTCAAAATTAAAACGAGGATAATAAAGAGGAGAATATAGACAGCAGCGAGAACAACAACAGCAACGCCTCACTAAGGCAACGTTGCCACTACCTATAACCAGGAAGAGGCCGCCGCCATTACCATAAATATCGACACCGAGTGGAACAATAGGACGATAACGTATTGCAAATCAATGTCCTGATATTTACGATTCTATCACGTGAAGAAGAAGAAAAACAAACAGAAAACAATGCCTTCAACAAAACACAACCACTACTACCACCGCCACTATCAGCAATAACGACAAAAACAAAACAAAAACATCAGTAGCAACAAAAACAATGACAAATCAAAAATATCAATAGTAACAAAAACAAGAACATTAACAACAAAAAAAACATCAACAATACATAAAAACAAGCAATTTAAATTGTGTCAATATGAAAACAGTCAATCTTTCCAATGCGTTTTTTAACATCATTCAAGATTTGTTTATTGTTTTTATATATGGTAACATGGTCACATGGTCATATCGTTATCATATCAATATAATTTCTCCCTTACCTCCCTCCTGATCTCCTACCTTACCTCCCTCCCTCCCTCCTTGGCTCTCTTCCTCCTTATCCCTTTTTGCCTTCTTCACTTCCTTCTTACCTCCCTCCCTCCAATCAAACATCCCATCCCTCCCTCCCTCCCTCTCTCCCCCCCTCCGTCCCTCCCTCCCTCCCCCTTCCCCCGTCCCTCTCCCCCTCCCCCCGTCCCTCTCCCCCTTCCCCCGTCCCTCTCCCCCTCCCTCCCTCCCTCCCACTCTCTTCCCTCTCTTACCGACCCCACCAATGCCTCTCCTACCCTTTTCTCCCAC
>BOPN01001271.1:97500-102500 GCA_017312705.2 Penaeus japonicus
ATAGATATATACTTAAAGAGAGAGCGAAAGATGCCTCTCATTGAGGGGAAAAAAAACAAAATATCCAACCAATTAACTTCAAATTTGACTGCGATAATGAGAGAGGCGTAAGATCTTCAGGCACAGGTGCTTCAACAAAGGATTTCGAATAAGACAATTTTCTTCCGTTCTATTTAGACAAGAATGAGTCTCGTTTGTTTGTTTGTCTGTTTTCCTTCACTGCCATTGCCCAACGTGGTGTAAATCATCCTGGAAGTCCTGCTCGAGAATCCTTGCGACCGAAACGGAGATCAGATGATTCCTGGTCGAGGGGGAGAGTCCCATTTCGTTTCGAGTTTTGGGACGTCTTGTATATGTTTTTTCGCTCGCATCTTCTTCCTTTTTTTTCTCTTTTTCTCCTCTCCCTCCCTCCCTCCTTTCATTCCCTCTTTCGTTCTTTCTTTCTTTCTTTCTTTCCTTCTCTCCTTCTATTTTTTCTTCTTGTCCATTTCCCTGCCAAGCTCTATCTTTCTCCACATACACATACACATACAAATACACATACACATACACACAAACAAACACACACACACACACACACACATACACACACACACACACACACACACACACACACACACACACACACACACACACACACACACACACACACACACACACACACACACACACACACACAACAACCCCCCCCTCCAGCCATATTTCATATCGTTGGGAGTAACACGCGGAAAATAAAAGTTTCTTGCCCTTGTTTGATCTTCCCTCTACGTGGTGGAGGCGGTGGAGGCGGTGGAGGCGGTGGAGGCGGTGGAGGCGGTGGAGGCGGTGGAGGTGGGCGTACGAAATATCATGCGTGGGTTACATGTTATCCTCAAGGGGCGATTTGCATAATTTTACGGCGCTCGGATGCAGGTTAATGTTATTTGTGTGTTGTTGTTGTTGTGCATTCCTTTCTTCCACGTGACGCTCTGCACAACGTCTCCCTTTCATCCATCTTCATTTCCCTTGCTTTCCTCCACATCATTTTCGTTTGTTTTCCTTTTCTTTTCTCTACTTCCCATTCTTTCCATGCCCTCATTTATTCTCCTTCCGTTTCCTCTCATCTCATCTCATCTCATCTCATCTCATCTTCCCTCTCCTCTCGTCCCATCTCATCTCTCTCCTCTCCCCCCATCCCCTCTCACCTCTTTTCACTTCTCCTCTCCTCTCCTCTCCTCTTTATCTTTTTTCACCTCTTTTCACTTCTCCTCTCCTCTCCTCTCCTCTCCTCTCCTCTCCTCTCCTCTCCTCTCCTCTCCTCTCCTCTCTCCCTCCCTCTCCTCTCCTCTCTTCTCTCCCTCCCTCCTCTCTTTCCCTCCTCTCCCCCCCTATCCTCTCATCTTTTTTTCACCTCTTTTCACTTCTCCTCTCCTTTCCTCTCCCTCCCTCTCCTCTCCCTCTCCTCTCTCCCTCTCCCTCCCTTTCCCCTCTCCCTCTCCTCTCCCTCTCCTCTCCCTCCTCTCTCCTCCTCTCCTCTCTCCTCTCTACCCCTCCCCTCCCTGATGCAGGAAAGCCAACACTCGCTTTGGGCTAGACAGAGATTTGCAACGACAATGGATAGGATTACTGACGTGATGAATTTGTTGCAATTACCATTATATGTCATTTGGGGAGGGGGGAGGGGGGAGGGGGTAGAGTGAGCAAACGCACCCCTCTGGGACCTAATTTCACATCATTTGTCGGTTTCGTTTTTCCTTCTATTATCCTGCTTTCCCCCCTCTTCCTTTATCTCTCTTCCCCTCTTCCCTCTCCTCTCCTACTCTCCCCTGTCCTCCCTTCCCCTCCCCTCCCCTTTCCTTTCCTTCCCTTCCCTTCCCTTCCCTTCCCTTCCCTTCCCTTCCCTTCCCTTCCCTTCCCTTCCCCTCCCCTCTCTCATCATTCCCTTCTCCATGTTGCACTTACAAACCCATGCAACCACACATACAACCACACAAAGGCAAACCCACACACGCATACAAACTACTGCTTATGCATAATGCGCTAATCAAAATACACGAGAAAAATAACCTTCAATTAAACAACGTAAAATATACCTCGAAAACAAAGCATCCCCACAAAATTCGGGAAATATCACATACAAAATACCTAAACATTATTTTTTTCACACTAGATTAATTCCTCTTTACAACTCACCGAAAGCAAAAGCCATGCAAAACATCGCACGCTCAAAGATAAATCTCTTTTACAACGACAAAAGTACAGAAACAAAAACAAAAATCGTAACCAATTTCAAATATTCAACCATCCGAGTTCCCATATTCAATCTCAAGCGCTGATCACAACCCCACTTTAACGCCAACGCACGATAGATTTGCTTGCATCGTCCCCGACGGAATACGTGTTGCAAGCACCTATAATTGTATGCACTTCGCCCCTGTTCGAGATAAGGTGGATGGTATGTATGTATGCATGTATGTATGTTTGTGGATGGATGGATTTATGCAAGTTTATATGTATAAAAGTTTGCATGTATGTGTGTGTAAGTATGTATTCATGCATATATACCCATGTATGTATTCACACATCCATCCACTTACCCACCCAAGTACCTATCCTGTCACCCACCCACCCACCAACCCACCCACTCAGCCATAAGTAGCGAACAAAACAATCGAACCGGACCACAGAACGCCGCCCACCTACGGAAACCCCCCAAAGCGTTTCGACACAACACACACACAGACTGGGTCGAACACTTTGTTAGGGCGCCCCTCTCCACCACCACTCCCCCCCTCCCCGTCCCTTCCTCCTCCACCCCTTTCTTTTTCTCACCCTCTCCCTCTTTCTTTTTCTCTCCCTCTCCCCTTCTCTCTTTTTCTCTCCCTCTCCCCTTCTCTCTTTTTCTCTCCCTGCCCTTGCTCCCTTACCCCCTCTCTTTCTTTTACACACCTTTCTTCCTCCTGCTCACCCCTCCCCCTTCCCCCTCTCCTATACCTGGAGGAGTTTCGCTGTTTGAACACAATTCGCTAATCACAAGATTAATCAAATGATGGTGATAACAATAATAATGATAATGATAATAATAATGATACTATTACTAATAACAATGATAATGATAATAATACTTACATCAATAATGATACAAATAATATAGATGATACATATAATAATGATAACAATAACAATGACAAACAAGGTAATAACACTAGGAACAAGAATAGCAACAATACTAATAATAACAGTTAAGTAGGAATAACAATAATAATCATTGTAATTATAATAATAATAGTGGAAGTGATATAATGATGATGACGATGACCATCATCATGATAATAATAATAATAGCAGCAATATCACAACTATCATTACATTGATAATACTTATAGTAATAATAATGATGATAAAGATAATAATATTAACAATAAGAATAACATAACAATAACAATAATAATGATAATAACAATGATAATGATAATACCAGCAACAGTGGTCACAATCATCATCCTCACCACCATCGCAAAACGTCACCCCATCGCCATCAGAATGAGTCACATCGCTAGTCGTCAGTTACATCCCTCATCCACAACCTCCACCAACCAGTCAACCACCCCACCTTACCAGCGCTCGTCTCTGACCACCAACAACCGTGCCACAGTCTACAGAGTAATCCCCCACCTTATTGATCCGGTGTTGTTTGGGTTGGCGGGCAATTAAGCTCGAGACGCTGCTTGAATCGGTGGTTGACGCATGCTTCATTGAGTGAGACAAAGATAATTGGTTGTTGGTGTGATCTTTAACGATGATGGCTAAGATAATTGGGTGTTGGTGTCCTCTTTAACGATAATGGCTAAGATAATTGGTTGGTGTCCTCTTTAACGATAATGGCTAAGATAATTGGTTGGTGTCCTCTTTAGCGATAATGGCTAAGATAATTGGTTGGTGTCCTCTTTAGCGATAATGGCTAAGATAATTGGTTGTTGGTGTGATCTTTAACGATAATGGCTAAGATAATTGGTTGTTGGTGTGATCTTTAACGATAATGGCTAAGATAATTGGTTGTTGGTGTCCTCTTTAACGATAATGGCTAAGATAATTGGTTGTTGGTGTCCTCTTTAACGATAATGGCTAAGATAATTGGTTGTTGGTGTCCTCTTTAACGATGATGGCTAAGATAATTGGGTGTTGGTGTCCTCTTTAACGATAATGGCTAAGATAATTGGGTGTTAATGTTCTTTTCATCAGGAGACAAACAATTATTGGATGTTAATGTATTTATTTGTTTTTATGAAGACACACCAAGATATTTATGTGATGTGTTTTTTGTGCTTTTATCAAAAGAGACAAAGAACTTGAAAGTTAATTTGATTTTCATCACGAGAGACAAAGATAATTGGGTTTTGATGATGTTTTCTTTACGAAGAGAGGCACTAAAATAATGAGTCACTGATTTTCGTTTCATTAAGAAAGGCTACGGCAGCTGGGAGTAGGATGCACATTTCACAAAGAAGATAATTGGTCGTTAGCGTCCCTTTTTCTCAAGAAAAGCGAAACTAATCGGTTGCTGCTGTACGTTTTATCAAGAAAGATTAAGATAACGGGGCGTGTTTTAAGGGGGAGGGGGGGGGATTTCTTGTTTTCATATTTCAATCAATGTTTCTTCATTGATTCCATCCCATTTTCATTGATCTAACACATTTTTTTCATTGGTTTAATAAATCTTTAAAATTGATTCATTACATTTTTTACAGGTTCAATATTTTTAAATATAAATTCAACGGAGAAGTAGACAAAGAAAAAAAAAAGAAAAAAAAGAATACCTCGTCCTTCTATCGCCCGCCGAAAACACAATGACAAGTTCCTGTCAAAGCTGACGCGCTGGAAGTTGGGAACAGAGAAAAGCCATCCTCCAGCAGATGGCTCGGGCTCACTATAGGCTTACTACAGGCTCACTATATGCTCACACCAGACTCACACCACATTCTAATCAGACTCATTACAGGCTCCTTCCACTTCGCAGGCGG
>BOPN01001271.1:107500-110000 GCA_017312705.2 Penaeus japonicus
AATCGATCAAAAGCAGAAAGGTGAATATAACAAAATACTATGGGACTTATGGCAAGACATGGGGCTCCACATCAAATTCTTATGCAAATCGAATCAATGGATATCAATTGGATCTCTCGTTTTCAGAAATCTTTCATTCTCATCTATGCCTGGATAGATTGCTAGATTGAGAGCTAAATAGATTTACAGATAGATAGATAGAGAGAGAGATAGACAGATAGAGAGAGAGAAAGAGAGAGAGAGAGAGAGAGAGAGAGAGAGAGAGAGAGAGAGAGAGAGAGAGAGAGAGAGAGAGAGAGAGAGAGAGAGAGAGAAACTGATAAATAAACAGAGAGGTAGTAAGATGGTAAGAAGGTGGGAAGGTAGGTAGATAAGTGGAAATGTAGATAGATAGATTGAGTGAGAGAGAAAGAAAGAGAAAGAGAAAGAGAGATGGAAGGAGAGAGGGAGTGAGGGAAAGGAATATTGTTGTTTATAAATATAATATATGGAACATATGTCAAAATCACAGGGACTGCTTTCTGTAATTTTTTTTTTTCTTACATTAAAAAGGATACGGTCGAAATATTCCGAAATTTTGTTCAGAAATAAAATTATTTACATGACACTGAAAACAAATAAAATCCTGTTCATTTCACATTTTTCTATGTACATATCAATAAATACAAACAAACAGAACACGAAAGATAAAAAAAAACGACAGTGTCAGCTGTCAACAAAAAATGATGGTTATATATAAAACATAAATATGAATTCTGTAATACTAAAAAAATAAATAAATAAAAATAATAATAAAAAAATAAAAAATCATATACTACACTAAAGCTCTATTAACATGTTTTATTCAGATGACGGCCTTGTTCGGATTTGCTGACGTCATAGAGAAAACACCCCCTCCCCCCAAAGAAAAAAAAATATATATATATACTATAACTTTTTTCGAAATAGACGAATCGGACGGGGCGGAGGTGAAGAAAAAAAATAAACATACAGCTGACTCCCTTGACAGTTTTCCTGCACGTTTTAGTTTTTTCTTTCTTTCTTTCTTTCTTTCTTTCTTTTTTTTTATTTACTTTTACTTTTTTTTCTCTCTCTCTCTGTTTTAGTCTTTTACATCAACCACGAACGATGTCAATTCCTTTAGGGTTGTCATCGATTAGTTATTGTTCTTCACATTACCAGTGGACTGTGTCATCATATAAAATTAACGCATTGTCGTTGTTCAATCGCCTCCGTCACCCTTCTCGTCTCGCCTCGTCTCGCCTCGTCATATCTCGTCTCGCTTCGCCATATCTCGTCTCGTCTCGTCTCGTTTCGTCTCGCATTGCCATGTCTCGTCTCGTCTCGCCTCGCCATGTCTCGTCTCGCCTCGCCATATCTCGTCTCGCCTCGTCATATCTCGTCTCGCCTCGCCATATCTCGTCTCGTCTCGCTTCGCCATATCTCGTCTCGTCTCGTCTCGTTTCGTCTCGCATTGCCATGTCTCGTCTCGTCTCGTCTCGTCTCGTTTCGCCTCGTCATATCTCGTCTCGCCTCGCCATATCTCGTCTCGCCTCGCCATGTCTCGTCTCGTCTCGCCTCGTCTCGTCTCGTCTCGTCATATCTCGTCTCGCCTCGCCATGTCTCGTCTCGCCTCGTCCCGTCTCGTCTCGCCTCGCCATATCTCGTCTCGCCTCGCCATATCTCGTCTCGTCTCGTCTCGTCCTTCCCCTCCCCTCTCCTTACCCCTCCCCACCTCTCTCCTCTCCTCACTATCATCACACGGGCGCACACACATAGTAGGCCTATTTCTCACTCCACAACCGTAATACCGTAACTATCCGCTGACACCAATAACCAAATGACAAGTAATTAACACCAAGCCAATATGACATTAGGCCTACGCAATCCACGCATGGGCTGGCTAATCATCCTTTCTCAATCTACTGGAGAAGAAGAAAAAAACAAGCCTGTGGAAACACTCCTATGATTTGTACAGTAACAAGTCAGAGTAATTTGAATTAGTTCACCTATCATTAAAGCAGATATGATATTAAATTCTAATTATCATACTGACAAAATGTTGGGAAATAATGACGCACTATCACAAAAAAAAAAAAAAATTGTAATATAAACCTCTCCACACTTTTTTTTGCATGCTGACAGATTTGCTTGTGTGTGTGTGTGTGTGTGTGTGTGTGTGTGTGTGTGTGTGTGTGTGTGTGTGTGTGTGTGTGTGTGTGTGTGTGTGTGTGTGTGTGTGTGTGCGTGCGTGCGTGCGTGCGTGTGTATGCAACAAGAAAAGGAAAAAACAAAAATCATAATCATGCAAGTACTTCTGCAGAAAGAGCTTAAAATAACAGCAATCAAGATCCATAACGACGCAATGTTCCATATGCGAAAGAAATAAGGTAAAAAAGAAAGAAAAAAAGAGCTTCCCTTAATCAAGTATAATGCTTTTCCCTATTCACGTCCTCACAATGTCCCATCCGAGCCAATCGTTAAAATTTTCTCTCTCTGT
>BOPN01001271.1:132500-135000 GCA_017312705.2 Penaeus japonicus
AAGGAGGAAGAGAAGAAGAGGACGAAGAAGAAGAGGTTGAAGAGAAGGAGGAAGAGAAGCAGGAGGAGGTGGAGGAAGAGGAGGAAGCAAAGAGGAAGTGGTGGAGGAGAGGAGAAGGAGGGGTGAAAGATGATGATGATGATGATCGAAAAAAACAAGCAAAAGTTACAATTGGAATTTCTTCCGCAACAAGTCCAAAAATATATATACTACTCAACTGATTACTCTCATTGCAAGAGAAACTTTGCAACTTAGCAGCTTTTCATCATAAACTTTTTTTTTGGTTTGTTTGTTTATTTCCATTCCGAAGAAGTAGACAAAGACAGGAAAAAGAGTCATGGGATTTTTATCTGTCAGTTTGTCTGTCAGCCGATTAATCATTGGGATCTGTGTCTGTTAGTTTGTCTGTCGACCGATTAATTATTCAGAATATAAAGTCAATACATATCTCAGTAAGCATACGAGTGAGTTCCATTTCGTTTACCTTTCCATAGCAGTATTACACAAATGAATACATCAGTCTTTCCCATTATAGTAAATTCTTCTATTCGGAAAGTGAGTTATATAAAAATTAAAAAAAAATAAAATAAAAAAAATCTACGTAAATACTTTTTTTTTCCATACAGGCCCACTTATAATAAGCACACGTGTAAATCGTTAGATGTAGAATTAATAAATAAAAAGAAGGAGAATAATGATAATAATGACAAGAAGAAGAAGAACAAGAAGATGAAGGAGAAAGAGGAGGATGAGGAGACGAAGAAGAAAAAGAAAAAGATGAAGGAGAAAGAGAAGGAGGAGACGAAGACGAAGAAGAAGAAGAAGAAGAAGAAGGGGAAGGAGGAGGAGGAGGAGGAGGAGAACAATAACAAGGAAAAAGAGAAAGAGAAGCCGGAGGTGGAAGAGGAGACGAAGAAGAAGAAAAAGAAAGGTAGAAGAAGAAGAAAAAAAAAGAAGGAGGAGGAGGAGGAGGAGACGAAGAAAAAGAACGAGAAGAAGGAAGAAGAAGAAGAAGAAGAAGAAGAAGAAGAAGAAGAAGGAGAAGAGGAAGAAAAAGAACAACAAATCGACCAACAAAGATGAAGGAAAAAAACAACAAAAAAAGAGAAACGAAAAAGAAAAAGAAAAAAGCAAACAGAACACACACAAGAACAAGAAGGGAAAAAAGAAAGACTAACATGGCCTTGCTGCCCCTCCCCCCTCCCCTCCCCCCTCAAAGTAACACAGCTGCTTTCATCTAAGGGGAGGGGGAGGGGGAGGGGAAGGGCCAAGTGGTGATGACGCAATTACCCAGACCAGCGGGCGAGATGAAGCGCTTGCTTGCCCTGCCTGGTTCGCGGGTGGCTTGCTCTCCTGCATTTCCGCCTCGTTGGCTGCTCTCGATTAGGAATATGAGGATGAAGGAGAATAGGTCATGGTAATGGTGATGATGGTGGTGGTGACAAGAATACTACTACTATTAGTGATGATGACGATGATGATAATAATAACAATAGTAATAGTAATGATAATTATAGTAATAATGATAATAATAATAATGATAATAATAATAATAATAATAATAATAATAATGATTATGATAATGATGATAATAAAAATAATAATAATAATAATAATGATTATGATAATGATGATAATAATAATGATGATAATAATAATAATAATAATAACAATAATAATAATAATAATAATAATAATAATAATAATAATAATAATAATAATAACAATAATAATAATAATAATGGTAATGATAATGATAATGATAATATTAATAATAACAATAATAATATCAATAATAACATTAACAATAATAATAATAAGAAGAAGAAGACAATTAATAACAAAATAATAACAAAATCACAACAGTAATAATAGTGGTATTCCTGGTTCTCGGGATAATGATGTTAGCAATAATGATGTTAATATCAACAATAACAAAACACATATCAAAAACCAATAACAAAAACATAATAATAAAATCAATTGATGCAAACACAACAACAACAATAACAACAATAACTGCAATAACAAAGAAAAAGGACAACAACAACACTAACCAACCCGCAAAGCCACGAAACTTTTCCCAACAGTCGTAAATCTAATGCACATTGCAATTCGAGTCCCTTCCTTTCATTATTGCAATGTCATCAGCGGTATAACCACATTTGCTTGGATGATAATACAGTCTGTGGACGAGACGTAACCCCAAAACCAAAGCTGAGAGAGAGAGAGAGAGAGAGAGAGAGAGAGAGAGAGAGAGAGAGAGAGAGAGAGAGAGAGAGAGAGAGAGAGAGAGAGAGAGAGGAGAGAGACAGAGATGAGAGAGAGAGAGAGAGAGAGAGAGAGACAGAGATGAGAGAGAGAGAAAGAGAGAGAGAGAGGAGAGAGACAGAGATGAGAGAGAGAGAGAGAGAGAGAGAGAGAGAGAGAGAGAGAGAGAGAGAGAGAGAGAGAGAGAGAGAGAGAGAGAGAGAGAGAGAGAGAAAGAGAGAGAGAAAAT
>BOPN01001271.1:142500-147500 GCA_017312705.2 Penaeus japonicus
CCCTTCTCCCCCCTTCCCCCTTCCCCTTTCCCCCCTTCCCCTTCCCCCCATCCACCTACCCCCAAAAGAGAAAAAAAAGAATGCTATGTCATCAAAGGACCCCCCCCCCCGCCCCACCACCGTGGTAAAGTATGGCATCCGCATATACGTTTAAATCCCCTTTTGCTTCTCCTGGTCACGGAAGGATTAAAGTATCAAAGCCCTGGTAATCTGTATCGTATATTCATTTTTCATCTACATACGGAAGGAAGCAGAAAATAGAAACATGCCGACGATATGGCATATAACATAATTAGCAGTACGGTTAATATTATTCTCCTCCCTCGCTCAAAGTCCACTGGGCCTTTCTTGCCACAAACAAACAAACTCTTAACTCTCAGATGAGATACTTAAATTGTATTGCTGATAGATACGTTATATATACACAGTCCATATATATATATATATATATATATATATATATATATATATATATATATGTATGTATGTATATGCACACACACACACACACACACACACACACACACACACACACACACACACACATATACACACACACATATATATACATATATACACACACACACACACACACACACACACACACATATATATATATATATATATATATATATATATATATATATATATATATATATATATATATATATATACATACATGCACACACACATATATACATACATACACATATATTCTATAAACGGTTACAATAGCATCAAATCCAGAAACTCATTAGAACGAAGAAGGTTTCACATGATGTAACTTTACCCCCCATCGCTCTTGGGCCTCGCGAACAACCAAGATAATCAATCGAAGAAAAAAATATAATCCCCGTGAATAAAAGAAGTAAAAGAGAGAGAGGGAGAGAGAGAGGGAAGGAAGGAGGGAGGAAGATGGGGGAGGGGGAAGGGAGGTGAGAGGGAGGTGAGAGGGAGGGAGGGAGGAAAAGGGGGGGGGAGGAAGGAGGGAGGGAGGGAGGGAGGGAGGGAGGAGGGACAGGGAAGAGAGAGAGAGAGAGAGAGAGAGAGAGAGAGAGAGAGAGAGAGAGAGAGAGAGAGAGAGAGAGAGAACCAGAACATGAGCGAGAGAAAGAGAAAGAACGAGAGCGAGAGAAAGAGACAGAACGAGAGCAAGCGAGCGAGAGAGAGAGACTAAAAAAAAAAAAAAAAAAAAAAAAAAAAGATTCTCACGGTTTCCTGGCAAGACACAAGAAAGAAGATTGATGCGCGGCCGGGAGTTTTTCCACGTGTTCTCTCTCTTTCCCAAATCATGCGAAAAGGAAAAGCGGGGGGGGGGGGGGGGAGGGGGGGGGGGGGGAGGAGGAGGGGGGGAGGGGGGGGGGGGGGGGGGGGAGGAGGAGGAGGAGGAGGAGGAGGAGGAGGAGGAGGAGGAGGAGGAGGAGGACAGAAAAGTAATAATAATAATGAGGAGGAGGACAAGAAGAAAAAATAATAATAATGAGGGGGAGGACAAGAAGAAAAAAATAAATTACGAGAGAGAGAAAATATTAAATAACATTAACTGAAGTTGTTTCCCCGTAATGAAAATAATTAAGGCTGACATTTTAAGCGCCTCTGCACATGAAGGAATAAACATTTGTAAATATAACACATAAAATTCATAAAAAAAAAACAGTATATAACATCCTATAAAGTTACACACTATTAAAAGAATTCGAAAATTACCAAATATTTAGAGTATATAAAATTTGCATACACACTCCCTTACCGTAAATAAACGTGTGCCCCCCCCCCCTTCCTCCTTACAAAAAAAAAAAAAAAAAAAAAAAAAAAAAAGATACCATAAACATAAAAAAAATATATATATGCAAAATACAAGATCCCCCCCCCCTCCCACGAAAAAAATCGCGAGACGAAAAGGATTTCTTTCTCCGTTTCAACACCATCGTTAAAATTGATTGCTCTGTTCACGCGGTGCTGACCTTACCATTCCCTTCCTTTCCTTTCTTTTACTTTTACTTTTCTTTCTTCTCTTTTACTTTTCTTTTGTTTTCTTTTCTTAAAATTTCCCTTCCTTTCCTCTCCTTTCTTTTCCTTTTCTCTATTTTCCTTTCCCTTCTCTTCTTTTCTTTTCTTTTCTTTTCTTTTCCCTTCTTACCTTTCCTTTCCTTTGCTTTCCTTTCCCTTACTTTCTTTCCTCCCTCCCTCCCTCCTTCTCTTCCTCTTTCCTTCACATTCTCCCATCCTTCCCCCTTGTCATGACATTCTTTTTCTTTTTCTTTCTTTCTTTCTTTCTATCCATCTTTCTCGATCTTATTATTCAATTCATTCATTCATTCACTCTTTCTCTCATTCATTCATTCATTCATCGTTTCTTCCTCCCCCCTTCCCCTCTAAAACTACAGATTCAGCCAGAGTAGTAATCTGACATGACAAAGATCCACAAAAATATTACTAAGTCGACATGTTCTCGTCCTGTGGATCTCCAATGTGGCACAGATCCCACCCCGCCCCTCCCACCACTCCCACATCTCAACCCTCCTTCAACATGGCTTTCCATGGACACGAATTCACCGAGGGGGGAAGGGAGGAGGGAGGGACGGAGGAAAGAAGGGAAGAAAGGAAGAAAGGAGGAAAGGAGGGAGGGAGGGAGAGAGAAAGAGAAAGAGAAAGAGAAAGAGAAAGAGAAAGAGAAAGAGAAAGAGAAAGAGAAAGAGAGAGAGAATAGACAGAGAGAGAAGAAACCCTTACACTAAACACCTTACAAGTCAACCATGAAACGCAAGTGACTTTTTTCTAGAATTCCTACCTCCCCCCCTAACCCCAACTCCTAATCTCCTTCTCCCCCTTCCTCATTTCCCCCCCTCCCCCTATCTCCCTTCCTGCTTCCCCTACCCCCCCCCCCCCGTTTCCAATTCTCATGACTACCAACCCAATATATCACCGGTGGCGCAGGCCCTAACGCCATGCAGTCATGCGTTGGAGTCATGACCCAGAAAACGGGGGCCATAAATCTTCGGGAAATACGACGGAAGAAACATGCGGTGTTTAGTTTACTATCTCTGACCTTGCATGTCAAAGGGGGCAAAGGGAGGGAGGGAGGGAGAGTGATATGGTGGGATGGATGAAGAGGGAACAGGGGGAGGAGGTGAAGAAGGGGAAGGACGGGAAAGAGGGGAAGTAAGGAGAGAGTGGGAAGGTGGGAAGGAGGAGGGGGAGGAGGAAGAGGAAGGGGAGGAGACGGATGGGGAGGAGGAAGACTACGACGAGTAGGAGGAGGAGGAGGAGAATGAGAGAGAGAGAGAGAGAGAGAGAGAGAGAGAGAGAGAGAGAGAGAGAGAGAGAGAGAGAGAGAGAGAGAGAGAGAGAGAGAGAGAGAGGCGGCTGAGGAGGGAGGGAGGGAGGGAGGGAGGAGACAAAAGATGGAAAAAAAATGAAAACAAGTGCAGTGAAAAAAATACAAATACAAACCCACTTTCCAAAGAAATCGGTTATAAAACAAAGAAGAGGTCCTATCGAAAAGTGCCGGATAAATTGCACGGGAAGCACATGGCCCTAGTCCATTGCAATATTTCCATAATAATTAAACAAGAAAGAAAGAGGTTCACAATTCCTTCCCAGGAGGCAAGTTTTCATCGAAAAATGCGGGGGGCAATAAGTATGGTAAAGTGTAAAAAGGTATATAAAATATAATATGGTAAAGTGTCGTAGTGTTAGTGTTGAGAGGTAACGCAGGTGGGGAGCAGGTCGGTGAAAGGTGTGTGGTGGCGGTGGCAGCGGAATCAATCCGCCGCCGCATCATCACATCACGCCTAGGTACTTCCTGATTCCCTCCATTAAGTCTAATCGCCATGTCGACCCATTAATCAACTTTGTAATTAAGTACTTCGTATGCGAGAGAAATTAATAGGGTAGTATATGTAAACAGGGACAGCATGCGCGGGTAAAACAGTCAAGCAGGAAGTGCTTTCAGAGAGCATCCACGCGCAAACATAATAACATACACACGGAAACACATCCAGAGAGAGAGAGAGATGGGAGGAGAGAGAGGGAAAGGGGGGGGGGGGGGGAAGGGTACAGGCAGTGAGAGAGGGAGAAAGAGATAAAGAAAGAATGAGAGAGAGAGAGAGGGGGGGGAGAGGGAGGAAGGGAGGGAGGGAGAGGGAGAGGGAGAGGGAGAGGGAGAGAGAGAGGGAGAGAGAGAGGGGAGAGAGAGAGGGAGAGAGAGAGAGGGAGAGAGAGAGAGAGAGAGAGAGAGAGAGAGAGAGAGAGAGAGAGAGAGAGAGAGAGAGAGAGAGAGAGAGAGAGAGAGAGAGAGAGAGAGAGGGAGGGAGGGAGAGGGAGAGAGAAAAGAAGAGAAGAGAAAAGAAGAGAAGAGAAGAGAAGAGAAGGGAGAGAGAGAGAGGGAGGGAGAGGGAGAGGGAGAGGGAGAGGGAGAGGGAGAGGGAGAGGGAGAGGGAGAGAGAGAGAGAGAGAGAGAGAGAGAGAGAGAGAGAGAGAGAGAGAGAGAGAGAGAGAGAGAGAGAGAGAGAGAGAGAAAAAAGAAAGAAAGAAAGAAAGAAAGAAAGAAAGAGAAGAGAGAAGAAAGAGAGAAGATAAGAAAGAAAAAAGAAAGAAAGGAAGAAACGGAGACAGACAGACTCACAGACAAGGGAGGAGCCGAGGAAGGTAAACAACACAACTGAAAGCCACTGTATTCCGCTCACAAACCGTTCTTGTTTACACTCTCGGAAATGACCTCGTTACGGGATATGAGTTATCAAGAATTAATGAATAAGACCTGGTTCCCCGTATGATTGGAAAGATGATTGCAGGTGAGAGTACTCAAGACTAATCAAAGGAGAACTGATCAATACGAACACGAATCACAACGACTAACTTTACATTCGGTAACTAACCCTTTATTCATAATATGAACTCGATTCAACACACACCTTCTAACATTTCCCGTATTCTAGCATTGTTTTCTATTTTCACTTTGTCACGATAATTATTCTAACACTTTTTTTCTGACTTTA
>BOPN01001271.1:155000-162500 GCA_017312705.2 Penaeus japonicus
CGTTTTTTTTTTTTTTTTTTTTTTTTTTTATCGAGGCGAATGTCCACTATCTTTTTTCATAACCAGAAGAAAAGTCACATATCTAAACGTCCGAATATATCCATATATCTAAATAATATCTAAGCTTCTGAATGCCCAAATGTGTCCAACATATCCGAATTGAAATCATACGTCCGAGTGTCCAGATTTATCCCACATGTCCGAGTATAAGTTACATGTTTAAATGTCCAAATATGCCCAACTTGTCCGAATAAGATTTACATGTCTCTATGCCCCTATATGCCCTGCCCGAGTAAAATGCCAGTCATCGGCAACTCGTCAAGTGCATCTTCGCCTTGTTGAAAAAAGAAAAGAAAAATACATATAACTATAATGCGAAACGGACATCAAACAAGAGAAATATATATAACAACATAAAACAAAAACAAAACAAGACACAAGTTTACTAATTAGTCCCTCACAAAAATAGAAACTGGAAAAGAACACACGGGAAAAAAAAGGCGAAAAACACGTCCCTCTTACAGCTAGAGTTTAATAAGCTAATCCAATCTTGCTGTGACACGTTTGTCCTTGAGCCTTCCTATTAATAGCACTACAATGACCTTTACTAAACACGTTGAGTTTGGGATGTTGCATGTCTATTTTCAGACTCATCATTCCCTCACAACTCTGTCATTCTACTACATTCGCTATCGAAAATAGATGGGAGACAAAATAGCAATCATCAAGTCAGAGCTGTCGCGTGTATATTTTTAAAATCATTTTTCAAGAATTATGATGTTATTCACTACGGAGAAAAGCGGAGAGAAATTAAAAGACAAAATAGCAGTCACACTAGTATTTTTATTCCCAGCTCTCCGAGCAATATCTTTTCTAGATGACAATCTCCGAGGCCGGGAGACTTTTATTCTTTTCCGGAAATAAGCCATTCGCCCAACACACGCACTCACTCGCTCGCATACTCACTCGCTCTTTCACTCACTCGTTCATTCACTCTTCGCTCATTCATCCATTCACTTACTTACTCAGTGAAGTCAATCAATAAAATGCTCACTCAAATGCAATTACTCACTCACTCATACCGGCATTTCCTTTCACTCACTCACTCACTCACTCACTCACTCACTCACTCACTCACTCTTTCACTCACTCGTTCATTCACTCTTCGCTCATTCATCCATTCACTTACTTACTCACCGAAGTCAATCAATAAAATGCTCACTCAAATGCAATTACTCACTCACTCATACCCGCATTCCCTTTCACTCACTCACTCACTCACTCTTTCACTCACTCGTTCATTCACTCTTCGCTCATTCATCCATTCACTTACTTATTCACTGAAGTCAATCAATAAAATGCTCACTCAAATGCAATTACTCACTCACCCATACCCGCATTCTCTCTCTCTCACTCACTCACTCACTCACTCGTTTATTCACTCTTCGCTCATTCATCCATTAACTTATTTACTCATTGAAATCAATCAATAAAATGCTCACTCAAAAGTAATTACTCACTCACTCATACCCGCATTTCCTTTCACTCACTCACTCACTCACTCACTCACTCACTCACTCACTCACTCACTCTTTCACTCACTCGTTCATTCACTCTTCGCTCATTCATCCATTCACTTACTTATTTATTCAGTGAAGTCAATCAATAAAATGCTCACTCAAATGCAATTACTCACTCACTCATACCCGCATTTCCTTTCACTCACTCACTCACTCACTCTTTCACTCACTCGTTCATTCACTCTTCGCTCATTCATCCATTCACTTACTTACTCACTGAAGTCAATCAATAAAATGCTCACTCAAATGCAATTACTCACTCACTCATACCCGCATTCCCTCTCTCTCACTCACTTACTCACTCACTCACTCACTCACTCACCCACTCACTCTACTCACACATGAATGATAACCACAACAAAAAAATACAAAGTAATAATTAGATCAACAGAACATGAAAAAGAAGATAAATCATAAGATAATGACTGATGAACAGATAAATAATGAACTAACTCAATCAAACCCACCCACTCTCCCCCGACCGCATTTAGATTAGATTCATATTCGATAAGAGGATTTTGTGGGTAATTAAATTTCACCGCAATTATCTGATCTCTTTGTTATTACAAAGGCGTCTCGCTTTCCAGCCTTCGATCTGAATGGATATGGCTGCGGCGGTGTTTCAGAGTCTGTGGTTGTGTTAATGTTGGTGTCTGCGAGCGCTAGGGAATGAACATGTTAAAACAATAAAATAACCGTAGAGTAAGACAAAGACATTGCATTTATGACAAAAAAGACGACAATGCTGTTGCCGCTCCACGGTGGTGCTCCCCGGCGGCGGAGGCTGGAGACCGCGCCTGTCCAGCCCCGCCACGAACAGCTTGGCATCCCGTCAAGCAGGCAGCACGTCTTGGAATCATTCCGGGGCCAGCCGCCCTCGCACTTACCTTCAGCTCTCTGCAGGGGACGGACACTACCACCAGCTCCTCAAGGGGCGTCACATCCCTGGAGTGGGCGCGCGACCTCCGGCGGGGCGTGGAGCGCGGGCTGACCCTGGGGGAAGCTCTCGGGGACGCCCTGGGGCTGACTCTGGGCGAGGAGCGTGGGCTGTGGCGCGGCGAGGAGCGCGGCGAGACCATGGGGCTGCTCCCCTGCCCCCCCGGGCCGCCCAGGTACGAGCATGGTCCCAGGCTCTCCCTCACGCCCACCACCAGGGGGCACCGCACCTCCACCATCTCGCTCACCACCATGGGCGACAGGTAGTCGAGGCGCGGGCGGTCCAGCTCCCCCGCCCTGCCGCCCACCGCCGCCTCCAGGATGTTGGCGCCGCCCCAGGCCTCTGCCGCCGCTACCACCTTGCCGCCGGGCCCCTCGAACAACGTCTCGCCCCGCTCGGGCCGCTTGCACACCGCCGTCATCCGACACTACATGTTTCGTCCTCCGTCGCTGGCAACGCAAAATCCTTCCGACGGGCTCTGTCCCTTTTAGGTCACGCGCATCTCACCGCGAGCGCTCACCTCCTAAGGTCACTCTCCATTTCCGAGCCTCGGGTCGCGAGTCTCGCTAAGCATGCCCGAGAGTGGACACAGCACTATCGCCTCTGCAAGAAACACGCACTGTGAATACACCAATATCATCAACGCCGCGCACGCCACTGCAATTTGGACGCGAGGGTAGCGCCCCTGCCTGACAAATGGCCAATTTTCTCCCCTTCACCTGCAACCTCCTGCAACATGCACGCTGCAAGCTGTCTTGATCTCCCTTACGTCGAGCCCAATAAACTTTCCGGAAATAAGCAGGTCAAAAGGTTTCATTTCCCTCCCTCCAGTTTCCTTATATAAGCTGTCCCTTCTAACACCCATTACTTGCACACGGCGGTCCCCATAGCTCAGGTCAGCACAGGTCGTTGCCAACATCGTGGCTCTGTGTGTGGCTCCATTCGTCTTGCCAACATTCATCAAGAACAATTAGCTCCCCCTCTCCCCTCTTCCCTTTCTCCCTTCTCTCCTGTCAATTCCTCTCACCTCCTCTCTCACTCACTCACTCACACTCTCTCTCTCTCTCTCTCTCTCTCTTCTTTCTCTCTCTCTCTTTTCTTTCTCTCTCTCTCTCTCTTTTCTTTCTCTCTCTCTATTTTCTTTCTCTCTCTCTCTCTTTTCTTTCTCTCTCTCTCTTTTCTTTCTCTCTCTCTCTCTTTTCTTTCCTCTCTTCTCCCCCACCCTCTCTCCCTCCCCCCAATCTTTTTGTCCCTCACTTTCACTCTCCATCTCTCTCCCTCCCCTCCTCCCTCCCTCCTTTTCTCTCTCCCTCTTCTCCCTTTTCTCCCTCTCTCTCATCTCTCCCCCCACTGTACTCAGCTCCGTACGTTAACCAACGTATTACTCCCACGCACACAGCTCCCGGAATAACGACATTATAGAAATAAATGTCGAGTCCCCCGCAGTGCTCTTCCGTATAATCAGGTTTTGGGGAAAAGGTTCGAGGGAAAAAAAAAAAGTTTTCAAGATTTGTGAGGCGGAAATATGTATGTACCCTCCCGCGAAATTCTCAGCACTAACTCACTTACCTGTGAGAACATGCAGCTACATTTACAAAGACAAACAAGCGAACAAATAGATACAGGAACCCAAGTACAGCAGCGAATGTGGATTTAATCTTTACTGCCTAATAAGGAGTCTAGTCTTGCTCGAAACGTCACGGTTTATTTATTTACTTATTTTTTACTATTATGAATGTATTACATTTCGTACATACATAACAACAACAGCAATAAAAAAAGAATAAAAAAAAAGAAGAACAGAAAGAAAGAACGCAGCGAAGACATAAAAAAAATGAGAAAAGGAAAGTGAAGGAAGAAACAAAACCAAAAGAAAAAAAAAAGAGTAATACTCCTCCCTTTTTCACGCAGCCCCCCCCCCCCCCACCCCCAATCCACCCCTCCCATCCAAAGTCAAATCCCGTAAGCACACTGTGACAATAACGGCCTAATCTGAAAAGCAGATCTGGGCAGGGGAAACAGAGAAAGAGAGAGAGAGAGAAAGAGAGAGAGAGACAGAGAAGGAAAGACAGATTAAGAAGAAATTTATAAGAAATAAGGGAAGCAACTTAAGAAGCAAAAATAATGAAAAAAAGAGAAAACAAGAGAAAGAGAAAAGAAGAGAGAGAGAGAGAGAGAGAGAGAGAGAGATAGAGAATGAGAGACAGATTCAGAAGGTATTTCTAAGAAATAAGGAGAAAAAAGCGCAAGAAGCAAAAGAATGAAAAAAAGCAGAAAAAAGAAAATCAAGAGAGAAAGAAATCCGAAACTAAAACAAAAAAAAGAAAAAAAAGGCAAAACAAAAAAAAAGAGAGAGAGAGAAAAAGAACATAAAAAAAAGTGTATAAACAGCAACAATAATCCTCCCAACACCCCCTACCCCCCACCACCACTCTTCCCTCCACCCTCCACCCTCTCTCCCGTCCCTCCCCACCGAGCCTACCCGTGCGCGCTACCGAAATCAAATCCCACAGCACACTTTGCATTCAGCGACAGTTACGGCTTCATCTGAATACCAGATCTGCGGGGGATGAGAGCGCCACACGCAGCGGGGAATTATTCCACCGACCGGGGTGGAGTTGGGACGAAATCGGTCAGTAGGAAGTAAATTATTGCATCAGTAAACGGATTAATCAGCAATTAAGTAAATGAATGCATATGAATAAATGAAAGAATGATATAAAAAGAATTAATAAGTTAATAGTCAAACAACTTGATATACATTCAAATAAATGAATGAATACACAGATACAAAAAATGAATGCAGTCGTTAAATTGATAAAAAAAAACACAAAAGATCGTGGATGTGCAGTATATATGCTTCCTTTCACGAACCAGGAAAAAGACAGAGATATAAAGGGAAAAAATAAACACACGTTATAATATAGACACAGTGCTTTAAAAAAATACCACAAAAAAAATAAAAATAAAATAAATAAAAAATATATAAATCTTTAAAAAATGCTTCCGAAATAACACAACACATATCATCCACACGCAAAATAGTTCGACAAATTCTCAAAACCCCCAAAAAGTTCAACCGACCATCATACAAAACAATAAACAAACGATAAAAACAAAACGGAACACAGTCATTAAATAAAGCTGCAGATTCTGACAGACCATTAAAAAAAAGTCTAGTCATGATTCAGCCTAATCTCACAGCCAATCGAACGCGCGCTGAAACCAACACCCACTGATGACATTCCCAACTTTCAGAAATTACGTTCAGTAAATGCGATCTAAAATATTGTCACCTCGCCAATATTCCGGGAACGCACTCGCTTGCACGGAAATATTAATCAACGGATTTTAACACAAACAAGGCTGTTAAGTTGTCACGCGCTGATATTTCATCTATTTATAAGCAAAGGGATATATGTGTCCGTCCGTGTCAATGTATAAGTGGGAAGTGTGTATGTTTGAGTGAGAGTGAGAGTGAGTGAGAGTGAGAGTGAGAGTGAGAGTGTGAGTGAGAGTGTGTGTGTATGTGAGTGTGTATGTGTGCGTGTGCGTTTGCGGGTGCGTGTTTGGGGGCGTATTTGGAAGGGCGTTTGTTAACGTACGCGCATACGAACATACACTGCATAATGTGTGATGGATCGAAACCCACCAAAAAATCGTAATAATCTCGGGAAAACCTATTGCAAAGAATGTCGATCACGCAACAACGAATGCCCGAACAACAGAATGTCCTTTTTCCAGCACCCTCCTTTCACTACAGCCGGCCGGGGAAAATTCCATGTGACAGGGGAGATACAAACAACTTTAATCCCCCCCCCCCCCACACTAACCCTTCTACCTCTATACCCTCCGTCCCTTCCACCCCCTCCACCCCATATATCTCTCTCAGCTCTATCCTTTCTACCTATTTTACTTACAATCCCTCCACCCCCACCCCCACCCCCTCCACTCCCTCCACTCACTCTACCGACGCCTCTACCCTCTCTATTCTTCCTACTAATTACCTTTCTACCTCTTCCTTACTCAATCACCCCCCCCCCCTTCGTCACTCCCTCAATCGCCTCTTTCTTCCACCTCTATCCACTCCGCCTTCTTCTTCCTGTCTTTCCCATCTCCCTAAGTGGCAATCCGCCAGAAAGAGAGAGTGAGAGAGGAGATGGAGAGAGATAGAATGAGAAAAAGGGAAGGAGCGAAGGAGGAGAGAGAGAGAGAGATTGATTTTGATTGAGAGAGAGAGAGAGAGTCTTTTTTGACACATATAACAAAAGCTGTTTGTATAAGAATATAACAAGTAGAGAGAAAGAGTGAGAGGGAGGGAGAGAGAGAGAGAGAGAGAGAGAGAGAGAGAAAAGGAGAGATAGAGAGAGAGAGGTGGGGGGAGGAGGGAGAGAGAGAGGGAGGGAAAGAGAGAGAAAGAAAGAGAGAGAGAGAGAGAGAGAGAGGGGGGGGGAGTGACGGATGGAGTGAGGGAGGGAGAGAGGGAAGGAGGGAGGTAGGAAAGAGAGAGAGAGAGAGAGAGAGAGAGAGAGAGAGAGAGAGAGAGAGAGAGAGAGAGAGAGAGAGAGAGAGAGAGAGAGAGAGAGAGAGAGAGAGAGAGAGAGAGAGAGAGAGAGAGAGAGAGAGAGAGAGGGGGGGGGAGGAGGGAGAGAGAGAGAGAGAGAGAGAGAGAGAGAGAGAGAGAGAGAGAGAGAGAGAGAGAGAGAGAGAGAGAGAGAGAGAGAGAGGAGAGGAAGAGGAAGAGGAAGAGGGAGAGGAAGAGAAAGAGAGAGAGAGAGAGGGCACTCCCTTAGATAGCAGCCGGCAGTGCAAGGTGAAACTGTTGCAATGCCTGCGTAGTACCACAACACCTTCAAGCCAAAGCTCTTTCTATTTTTATCCTTAAATAAGTCTAAATCCCTGCATTTCTCTGTAGGAAATATGAAAAATACAGCTTAATAGTGATTCCGCTTTCAACAACAAAAAAAAACATCACTTAACCCA
>BOPN01001271.1:177500-205000 GCA_017312705.2 Penaeus japonicus
GGGGGGGGGGGGGGGGGGGGGGGGAGGAGGAGGAGCAGGAGGAGGAAAAGAAGGAGAGGGTGGAGGTAGGAGGGAGGGAGGAAGGGAGAGATATAGACAATAACAGTTAGCCATCAAACCAAATGAATACAATCCATAACAAACAAACGTAATAAACACAAAGCACGGAACTCCCATGTTGCAATGAGCCGTTGCACTCACACCATTTGTCCAGGTGATGCATCTCGCCGTGCAACAGACAGCAACAAACCGGTATCATTGAATTATAAATTAAATGACATGGCTGCGTTCGGCTGACCGGGGAATCGACAGACTCACCGACCATTAAAGTCAGGTCATCAGGACGACTTTTCCATTACCGGCTGCGACTCCTTCGGCTTTTTTCATTCCTCTGTATCTTTTTTTTTTTTTTTTTTTGGTCTTTCCCTCTCGCTCTCTCTCGCTCTCTCTATCACTCGCTTGCTCACTCGCTCTTGCTCGCTCTCTCTCGCGCTCTTGCTCTTGCTCTCTCTCGTGCTCTTACTCTTGCTTTCTCTCTCTCTCTCTCTCTCTCTCTCTCTCTCTCTCTCTCTCTCTCTCTCTCTCTCTCTCTCTCTCTCTCTCTCTCTCTCTCAATCTATTTTTTATTTAACTGTTTATCTATTCATTAATAGATATATCTCTTAATACTTGATGATTTTCACACTGATATGTATTACACTCTGTCTCTTGATATGTAAATCTATTTCTCAGCCTGTCTGCCAGTCGGTTAGTCGGTCGGTCGGTCGGTCGATCGATCGATTGATTAATTGAATGATTGATTGATTGATTGATTGATTGATTGATTGATTGATTGATTGGTTGGTCAGTCGGTCGAGCTATCTAACAAGCTTATAAACCTATAAAGATATCTATCCATCAATCTATCTATCCATCTATCATTTCCTAAATCATCTAAGTCATCTAAAGCAGTATTGTTCACTTTTTTCATAGGCAGACAGATAGATAGATAAATAGGGAAAAAATATAGTGGAGATAATCAAGTTGGCAGATATACAGATATACAGACAGACAGACAGACAGACAGATAAATCTACAGAGACAAATAGCTAAATACATAGATAGCCAGAGAGATAGAAAGACAGATAAATAGATGGACAGAAAAACGGCCTTCACGACAACCTGTGAAACAAATTGGTCTCAAAAGGCTCAGCCAAATCAAATGTAATCCTATATAAACTATCCAACTTGTAAGATTTTCCCTTAACAAACATTCAAATTGAAAATCAAATTCTCTGCGCCCCCCTCCTACCCTTACTTACCTACCTCTCCATTCCCTTCCCTTCTCCCCCCCCCCCCCGCCCTATCCCACCTCTCCCCCAAAATACAATAATCCATGTAAAGGGTGATTGAATGATGGACGAAAGGGCAGGACGAAGACTCGGACAAACAGAGCGTGCATTTCTTTCTTTCTTTGCCTCCTTTCTTTCTTCATATCTCTCTATCTTTCTTTTGCTTTCCTTCCTTCTTTTTCTTTCTTTCCTTCTTCGTTTTAGCGAAAAGGGGGATTGCGAAGAGGAGGGGGGTAGGGGGTAGTATAAACCGATATGGGGGATGGTAATCGGGCACGAAGGCAAATACAATAATAAAATCAAAACCACCACCTAAATAACGCAGCATACTTCCTCTCTACCAAATAAATTGCTAGAGAAAAAAAGCACATGATAGCAGAAGTGAATAACCAAATACACATGCACAATTTCTCTTCTCTTCTCTTCTCTTCTCTTCTCTTCTCTTCTCTTCTCTTCTCTTCTCTTCTCTTCTCTTCCCTTCCGTTCCGCGACCACCCACTCCTAACCGTACGCGTGCCGCTAACCCAATCCCGCACGCCCGTGACGCACGATGAGACGAATGTGTCATCGACCCGACGTGACGCCAAGCCCTTCGTGAAACTTTTAGTGAAACCTTTCCTTCCTTGATACCTTTATTGGAACTTTCTGAGCTTCACATTCAAACTTTCTTTAATTAAAATCCCACACAAAACTTTTCTTCCTACTTCTCCTTACTTAAGTCATCCAGTGAAATAACTCCTTACGTGAACCTATCACTGAAACCACACCTTAATTGAAACCCTTACTGAGCCTTCATCGAAACCTGATCATGCCAGAATAGTTCACTGAAGCCTTTATCGGCTGAACATTTCCTTACTTGAAACTTTCCCTGAAGCCTTTTCCACCTGAAACCTTTCCTTACTCAAAACCTTTGGTGAAACCATTCCTCACTCAAATCCTTCACTGATGCCTCCCCTCAACTGGAACCATCCCTCACTCGAAACCTTCACTGAAGCCTCTTTCACTGAAACAATCCCTCACTCGAAACCTTCACTGAAGCCTCTTCGTCTGAAAACACTCCTCACTCGAAACCTTCACTGAAGCCTCTTCTACTGAGACCATTCCATACTCGAAACCTACACTGAAGCCTATTCCACTGAAACAATCCCTTACTCGAAACCTTCACTGAAGCTTCTTCGACTAAAACTTGACTCGAAACCTTCACTAACCCTCTAATCGAACCCTCTCTCTCCTCAAAGACTTCGCCGAAGCTCTCCGGAGTGAGCGCGGCGGCGAAAATCCGATCTCATGAAATAATGCGCAACTTTCCATATGGACGACAACAAGGCGCAACCTAATCCCTCCAATTTGCCGAGTCCCTAATCAGAGGCGAACAAAGTTTCCATCTTAATGTTTCGCCGCTGAAGAAAGAGTGGGGCGAGAGTGGGAGACAGGGAGGGAGAGTGAAAGGGAAGGGGAGAGAGGGAGGGAAGGAAGAAGGGAGTGGAGGAGGGAGAGTAAATGGGAGGGGGAGGGAGGGACTGAGGGGGGAAGGGAGGGATAGAAGGGGGATGGATGAAGGGAGGATGGGAAGGACAAAAGAAGGAGAGAGGGAGGAGAAAGAAAGTGAGGGAGAGGAGAGAGGGAGAGAGGGAGGGGGAGAGAGAGAGAGAGAGAGAGAGAGAGAGAGAGAGAGAGAGAGAGAGAGAGAGAGAGAGAGAGAGAGAGAGAGAGAGAGAGGGAGAGAGAGAGAGAGAGAGAGAGAGAGAGAGAGAGAGAGAGAGAGAGGAGGGGTGGCAGACAAACAGAGAAGAAATATGAGTACACATCATTATATCATCAGGAAGGTCACGACGACCATTAATTTAATGAAAACACGTCACCATTTAACCTCCTCGAACCAAACCTACGAAATCAATACACTATATCGAACGCCCTTTCCCTCTGGCCGAGGCACTTGCAAGCCGGAGGTGACACTCGGACGAAGTCGGGCGGTGAAAATTTCTCTCTCTTCTTCTTGCACTCGCATTGGCACTCGCACCTTCACTCACACTCACCCTCTCCTTCTCCCTCAACATCTCCCTCTCCCCACTCTAATTCACACCCTCTCCCTCTTCGTATCTCCCCCTTCTCCCCCTCTCCCTCCCACTCCTTTTCTTCCTATCTCGTCCTTCCCCCCCTGCTCACCTAGCCCCTCACCCAGCTCCTCACCCTCTCCCCTTCCTTTAGCATCTCCGACAAGGTCATGATGGAAGACACCGTGGCACTGATAAGGGAAGGAAGCACGCCTAAGTTAACAGGCACCGAAGTACGATTCAATAAGGAGGAGACGAAGCGGTGCCGATGAGTGGCACTGTTGAGTATCGTGAAATTGTAATGCATTCGTTTCCAAAATTAAGAGGTTATATGTTAATATCGAGCAATTAATTTAAAGACTAATAATAACACTTAAATATATATAAGCGCGCGCGTAGACACACACACACACACACACACACACACACACACACACATACACACATATAACCGTACATACATGCACCAACCCATACATACCTACCTACATACAACAATATAATGTAACGCCACCACTGTACTAAACATCATCTATATTTTACAAACTTTTCTAGGCATTTAGTCTTCATCTCCATCACATTTTTTGACCCAATAGACAGATATACGGATGTTTGCTCAAGATTGGCAATCCAAGCATATAAAGTAAATAATTAATCAAAAGAAAACTTCCAATAAAACATAATGCAGAAAAAAAACATGATTCAATCATAGTTCATTGGTTTATTTGGTCGACCAACTAGCTAATGTGTGTATACTTTGCAATAAAAGAGAGGATGCTGTTAAATCATCTGCAATAACGAATTATAAACTCTGTTTTACGAATTATGGACAATGAACTGTGCAATGATTCACAACAAACTTTTCCATAAAATCTATGAGCAATAATGAACATTGAGCTCCGCAATAAATTCAAAAAATCACATGCCTGCAATAATGACCTATGAACCCTTGCAATACGAACTAAAACAATAAATCAAGAATGAACTCTACAATAAGAAACGAAATTTCTTTAAAAAAAAAGTACTCCATCTCAAAAGTACCATCTTAACCACAGCCCACCAGATCAAGTTGCATGATTAGTCCTCTCCACTTCCAAGCACACCAATGAGCGCAGCCAACGAGTGAATCTCCATCTCTCACTCTCGTATCCGAAACGTCAATACGAGTAGCGAGAGGGTGGAAGGGGGGGGGAGCATGTGTTTCGGATACAAAGAGTCGAAACCGACGCTTCAACAATTTCAAACAAGGCAAACGCTGACTGGTGAAATTGGAAATTCAAAAAAAAAAAAAAAAAAAAAAAAAAAAAAAAAAAAAAAAAAAAAAAAAAAAAAAAAAAAAAAAAAAAAAAAAAAAAAAAAAACGAATGCTCATGACATTGCGTGACTACTCCGTTTCCTTCGATATATTGCAAGATATCAGACATGAGACTTCGTTCTTCAAAGACAAAGAACCCCAGAAGTGAAAACGGCGCACGTTGACAAGAGGTAATATAAACCAAGTCTAACGTCACTTGAAACTCCAATATCTACAAGAATAGAACCCAGTTGGAAAGAGCAGTGCAATTGCATTAGACGGATAGAGCTTGTCATTTCCTCTTAAACGACAACTGGAATGAAAGGCGTTAATGAAATATCAGGATGGAGGGATAAGATTTTATCATTGGCTCTTAAGCATGCGTTCTCACTCTAGCTCACGCCCTCTATCTACCTCTTTCTCTCTTTCTTTCTTTTTCTTTCTTTCTTTCTCTATCTAGAAGAAAGTTGATGAAATATGAAGATGGAAGAACAGATGTTGAGACGAGCTTGGAAGGGCTCGCCGCGGTCCTGATGGAGAGGGAGGAAGGCCCGAGATGGATGGGGGAGATGCTGTAACACAATCGCGCTTAATTACTCCATCGACTGCGTGCTCTCTGGGGTAAATTTTGTAAGCCTTGCTTGCCTTCGCTTCCTCTTACTCTCTTACTCTTTTTACATACTAACACGCTCTCTATTTTATTTATTTATTCATTTATTATTATTATTATATATATATATATATATTTTTTTTTTTTTTTTTGCTTCGTCTTCGTTTTTGTGTTCGTCTCCTTCTTCCTCTCCCTTTCCCTTTCCCTCTCCTTCCTCATTCTCGCTCTTTTTCTCACTCTCCCCCTCTCTCTCTCTCTCTCTCTCCGTCCCATATTCTCTTACCCTCTCCGTCTCCCTCCCTCTCTCAGCAGAGTAACCACGCCCTTTCCCCTGTGTGTTCCCCGTTATGAACCTAGAAGCTAACTAACGTTCAACAGAAATTCTAGACGTCCTTTTCCTATTTTCTTCTGTCGTGCATGTTTTTCTTATTTTCATTCATTATCATCATAATCTGTCTTATCAGTTCTACAGTTCTAGTCTATTCTCCCGTGTTTTTGTTGTTCAATATTCTAATTCCCTTTTCCGTTTTTTCTTTTCGGCATTTCTATTCCACTTCGCCGCCTTCTCACCTTCTCTTAATAACAACGAGTCGAAAGCAAGCCAATCTAGAATTTAAGCGAATCCCGCCGCAAGAAAGCAAGACCAGCGAGAGAGTTCTTGCATTACGCACGTTGGGGGTTGGGGTGGGGGTGGAAGAGGGAATGGGGGGGGTAGGGGTCAAGACTTCCCGTTGGCCCCGCATGATGAAAGTTAACGGCGGCGGCGGCGGTGGCGGTGGCGGCGCTGGAAACTTTCTTGTTGAGAAATTTTCGTGAGGTAAATTAGGTGAGCGTGGAGGATATGTGATATGTGATAAGTGTTAAAAGTCTAGCAAACACACTCACGGGCACATGCCTATGTACGCACGAAGGAAGGAAGGAAGGAAGGAAGGAAGGAAGGAAGGAAGGAAGGAGAGAGAGAGAGAGAGAGAGAGAGAGAGAGAGAGAGAGAGAGAGAGAGAACGAAAGCGAGAGAGCACGAGAGTGAAGGCGTGAGCGAGAAACATGTGCCTTGTCTTCTTCTTCTTCTTCACCTCTTTCCAACACTTCCTTTCCATTCTTTCTTCTCCCTCTCCCTTCCGCCCGTCCCTTCCTCCACTGGGGCTCGGCGTCGGGTACCAATTCTCCTCTCGCTCTCGCTCTCACTGTTTGTCTCCGTCTCTCTCTGTCTCTCTCGTCATAATAAATGGACGTCTGGTCAACAGGTGCGAGATATTGGCTGTGTCACGCAACAGGCGGAGGGGAAGGGTAAGGACAAGGGGAGGGGGGGAGAGGGAGAAAGAGATAGATAGATAGATAGAGAGAGAGTGATATATATATATATATATATATATATATATATAGAGAGAGAGAGAGAGAGAGAGATATACAAATATCCACCTAAACAAGAAAGAGAAAAATCTCCCTCTCTCTCATCCGAGAAAAAATCGGTTTCGCCCCAAAGGCTCAAAAAGTTTTGCTCTCTGTCAGGGCCAATCCGTGTCCGAATTCACTCGCAAGGAAATGAATGATCCGCGAGAGAGAGAGAGAGGGGGGGGGGGGATTCCTACGTGACTTACGCCCCCCCCCCCTCTCGCCCTTCGCAACTTCCTCTTCCCTCATCCTTCGTCCAACCCCCTCTCAGCCTTCACACCACTCTCCTCTCTCACCATTCATCCACTTATCTCCCTCTTCGTACCTCCCTCCCTTCTCCCCCTTTACGCCCCTCCCCCCACTCTAATCCTAGGCTCCCTCTCTCACACTTAGCCCCCACCTTCTCTCCTTTTCATCTTTCAC
This sequence comes from Penaeus japonicus, assembly GCA_017312705.2. Classification (NCBI taxonomy): domain Eukaryota; kingdom Metazoa; phylum Arthropoda; class Malacostraca; order Decapoda; family Penaeidae; genus Penaeus; species Penaeus japonicus. The sequence goes on from BOPN01001271.1 coordinate 184,605, forward strand.
ACCCCCCTCCCATTCCCCCTTCGCCCAACCCCACTCACCCTCCGCCCGCCCCCCCCTCATCCTTCATACCCATCCTCCCATTCCCACTCTCCGCCCACCCCCTTCATCCTCTTCCCATCCCCTTCACCCTTCACACCTGACCCCCCTTACCCACCACCCCAAACTCTCCCCCCTAACCCCCCCCCCCCATCCTAAACGATACCAATAAGAGATTTTTTCCCCCTTCACGTTGGTCGTGTCTACATCAGCACCTGTTGACCGCGATCCTGTGTGCGTATGACATCGTGGGGAAAACACACACATGCACGTACACAAGCGAAGTATTTGGGGAATAATAATAAGGTTAGAGACGGTTGCATGAGACTCATATTCAATCTTAAGTATGTTTAATACAATGTATGTATAAGTAACGGTGAGGTTAATAATAAGTAATCAGACAAATTATTGAAATAGGTAAGAACGAAGTTGATCAAATAATTATGCAAGAGAGAACGAAAAAAAGGAATGAAAAACATAATGAATTAAAGAAATTTTATAAGGAAGAAAGAAGGAAGGGAAAGAAATTAGTAAATGCAGACAAATAAAAAAACCTAATGATAAAAAAACATAAATCAAAACAATACAGAGATAAAAAAAACATCCAGTACCATTTCCGTTTATTAAAGACATAGAAAGAAGCATTAAAAAAAATCGAAAAATAATAACAATGCAAATTCAAAAAGGCCAAAATGACCACATCCATTTTAGTCACCAGCTAAGCGGGGAGGGGGAGGAGGAAGGGGAAGGGGAGAGGGGGGAGGAGAGGGGCAGAAGCCGTCATTCGAGACCAAAGCGAAATAAAACGAAGGCATCCACTCTCATGGCAGGTCATTTTTCATTCCATGAGCAAATGCGATTGTGTGTTGCCCTTGGTGTAGTTATTTTGAGGGCCGGCATTCCGCAATTACGAATAGTTTGCCTGGATTTTTACGGAATCTTCCTATCACTCTCCCCCCCCCCCCTCCCTTCTCTCTCATTCACTATCCTTCTTACTCTTAGCCTCACTCTCCCTCTCCCTTTCTCTCATACTCTTATTCTCACTCTCAGTCTTATTTCCACACTCACTTTCACTCTTATTCTCATTTTCACACTAATTTTCAATCTCCTTATCACTCATTTTAATCATTACACTCACTCTCACTTTCAACCTCATCCTTACTCTTTCTATTATTCTTACGCTCCTCCCTCCCTCCCTCCCTCCCTCCCTCCCTCCCTCCCTCCCTCCCTCCCTCCCTCCCTCCCTCCCTCCCTCCCTCCTTCCTTCCTTCCCTCCCTCCCTCCCTCCCTCCCTCCCTCCCTCCCTCCCTCCCTCCCTCCCTCCCTCCCTCCCTCCCTCCCTCCCTTCTTCATTCCTTCCTTCCCTCCTTCCTTTCTCCCTCTCTCCTCTACCCCCTCCCCCTATTCTCCTCCTTGTTTTACCTATCTTATTTTTCTGCTTTCCTCTTCTACATCATTTATTCGTGACGTCTTTCATTCATTCTACTTGATATCACACGCAATTTATTCCTTAATCACTCAATTAATTCGGTGATTAAATATGTGAAATATGACAGCGAAAGCGGGATGTACAATGCACTCGGATTAAATCAAATTTCGAAAGACCTTTTTGCTTTTTCCGGATATCAGCAATAAGTCTTTAATAGGTATTCCCTTTGACGATCAAAAAGTTATGGAACCGGATATCAAATTAATTTCACACACACACACTCACACACACACACACACACACACACACACACACACACACACACACACACACACACACACACACACACACACACACACACACACACACACACACACACACACACACACAAATATAATAACATTACCAATAATAATAATGATAACAAATAATAATGATAATAATGATAATAACAACAATAATAACAATAATATCTTTGACCCCCCAAGAGATATCAATATCATTAATATCACTAATAGCAATGATGTCAATACTAACCAACAATATCAACACCAACAAAAATTATAATTCTAAAATCCCATTTATTTACTGAACTAATATATCCATATCAAGCGTCCGCTACTATTGCTATGAATCACTTTATATAATCATAAATAAAGGTTATATAAACATGGATAACACGATTCCACGAGACATTACCAAATCATTAAGCGCATGAAAATGAAAATCTTCACAAACAAAGGATGTAAAGTTATTTCATTAAACGAATCAAGTTCATGTTTTTTTCTTAATGGAAGGTTTTTACACTAACTAATTAGAGAATTAATTTTAAAACCTGCAAAGCGAATTCTCTGAAAGATAAAGCAAGCGCCTTATTACTTATTATCTGCATACGGCTGGGTAACAAAGGGAATATCAGCCGAGTCAGGGCGTATGTGTTCTGCTTTATCTTTCTTTCTTTATCTATTGAATTCCTTCTTTCATTCTCTCAGTTTCTCTCTTTCTTTCTTTCTTTCTTTCTTTCTTTCTTTCTTTCTTCCTTCCTTCTTCCCCTCTCTCTGTCTCTGTCTGTCTCTCTCTCTCTTTCTCTTTCTCTCTCTCTCTCTCTCTCTCTCTCTCTCTCTCTCTCTCTCTCTCTCTCTCTCTCTCTCTCTCCTTCCCTCCCACCCACCGTTTCATCCTCCCCCCTTTTTCCTCATTTCATCAATGCAACTTCAAAGGAAGAATAACGTGAAAAAAATCAATGACATTTCAGGCAAGAAAATGTCAAGGCTGAACTATGGATATAAAAGTCACTATTACATCTCTCTCTCCTTCTCCCCTTCCTCATATGTCTGTCGGTCTGTTTCTCTTTCTCTTTTTCTTTCTCATTTCCTCTCTCTCTCTCTCTCTCTCTCTCTCTCTCTCTCTCTCTCTCTCTCTCTCTCTCTCTCTCTCTCTCTCTCTCTCTCTCTCTCTCTCTCTCTCTCCCCTTCAGTCGATTATATTACAGATGAATCACATCTCATAAATCCTGCAAGTAAAAGAAAATCCTTCAGGAGTTTGAAAAGGAACAAGATAAGAAAAGTGGGATGACGTTAGAAGAAAAGAAGAAAAAGAAAAAGGAGGAACGGAAGAGGACGGAAAAGAAGACGACGGCGATGATGAAAACGACTCATAAGAAATAGGAGGGAGGAGGAAGAGATAAAATATCTTGCAACTCAAACGTGCCAACACTCTTTGCCGAAAAAGGAACATGCGAATTAAAAAAAAAAAAGGCTTTCGCCAACTGCAGCAACCTTTAAACAAAATACAACGCAATCTCCCCCTCCTCGCAGTTGGATCTACCAAGACAAGGAGAGTTGGCCAAGATGCCTCGTCAGACGCTAAGAGGCTTTATTAAGGATCATTATATCTACCGCTTAGACTCATCCAAACGGACTGGCTGTTATAGACAGAAATGAAATTGTGGCTCTTGGATTTTTGAAGAGACACTTGGAGCCTTTGGGTGGCATAGCACCTGGATTCTCAATTATCCCATTGCAAAAATATATGTAAATATACCACGTGCCCGGGTGACGCGACAAATCATATTTTTTTGTTTTTTTTTACAATCATACTAAAAGTAATAGTCATACTTAGTGACAGATGATGAAAATCAGCATTACAATTACCGCAATATAGGTTTACTTTAAAATCCCAAACATAGATGGTCCAACTCCCTCTTGGTACCAACAGGAAATAAGGCCTTGAGTAGAACCTACCCATGGCCTCTGCTAAGCACAAACTTCAGAGAGCGGGGACACTCAACGAAATGTCTACATCCAACTCTAATGTACCACCCGGGTAGGGTATGGAGGCAGAATAATAGGAGGAGGATGAACCAGACCGTGTGCAGTGGTTGCAATATGATCCTGTACCAGTATTACTGATTGGTGTTGAAGCACTCGTAAGCATAAGTCACCTTCCTCTCCTCCATCTCTTCACTTTTTTTTGTTATGGCGTTTGGGATGGTTATTTTTTGCATTTGTTTACAGAAGTAAGAAAAAAACATTACATTTTGTGTTCACATAGAATTGTAATACTTCTCCCAGACTGTGTGTAAAGAACATAATAGGCTGATATGGATTATAATATTAAGATATCAGATGATTCATATAAGCCTCATAGTATAGTAAATTATAAAAAAAATCAATTAACACAAAACACAGACTCTAGTATCATGACGTGCTGAGCAGGTTTCACTGGAGAGGGATTCCCCGATCTAATGGGTTAAGTGTCACCACGTTATCAAGATACCCCCAAAAGAGCTAAGAAGGAGCTTGTACCAGAATGACAAAATATGTGAATACACACTGGTGCGAGCTTCTAAGAACACATACTACCACCAAAGGCACATCATCAGACGGAACGAAATGGAGGACGAAAATTCCATGGCACACCGAGACGCAAGTATGGCACCGGGGCTCATGGCACGTGGCGAGGATGGGAAGATGAGGGGAGAACCTCGGGACAAGCACAAGCAAGGCTCGTTACACACGTCCTTCGACCACCTGCTAGGAAGGAAGAGAAGGCGGGAGGAAGAAGAGGAAGAGGGAGGGATCCAGGGAGGGAGAGGGGACGGGATGTAGAGAAAAAATGATTACAAATAGACTCCTTCACGTCTGGCCGAGTCCCGTCACCGTCACAATGCCTTCCTCGCACCGCGAATCCCTATATAAACCATTCTTTCCGTATCGATGGAGCCTCTTAAAAAGGGGATTCCGTCAAATGCAGCTTTTAAGAGTATGATTGCTTTTCGTAAACGCAAGCAATAACAAATACACGGACACACACTCACGATCACACTCACACTCAAACTCACACGCACAAGCGGGCGCACGCATTCAAGCCCACACATCCTTTCCCACATCCTAACCTATACACCTACACACATACATACATACATAGCTGACCACTCGTCCCCGCCCACCACAGCCGCCGCCGCCGTCCGAGTGACGTCACCCGACGAAGCACGAGCTTCGACAAATATTTTCTCAGCCTCCGAGACTCCGGGTCGGACACTCGATACTTTCGAGGGGGACGTCCATCATTCCGCGTGCCCCCGACCCCTTCTCTCCTTCCCTTCATTCCTTCTTCCCTCTTCCCTTCCTACCTACTTCCCTTCATCTTCTTTTCAATCCCTCCCTCTCTCCCTCTCTCTCTCTTCTTCCCTAAACTTCTTCCCTCGCTTACTTTCTTTCTTCCCTCCCTCGCCTCCTTCGTCTTCCTCCCTCCCTCCCTCCCTCCCTCCCTTCATTCCTCCCTCCCTCCTTCCCTATCTCTATCTCTCTCTCCCTCTCTCAATCCCTCCCTCCCTTCCTCCCTCCCTTCCTCACTTACTTCCTTCCTCACTCACTCCCCCTCCCTTCCTTCCTCCTTCTTTCCTTCCTTCGATCATTAGAGCATTCATTCATTCATTCATTCCATCCCTCACTTGCCCCCCCCCCCCCTCTCTCTCTCTCTCTCTCTCTCTCTCTCTCTCTCTCTCTCTCTCTCTCTCTCTCTCTCTCTCTCTCTCTCTCTCTCTGCCGCAGAAAGTGTTTTCCACCCTGCGAGAGCGTGGCCATTTGTAATTAAATATCGAGTTGGGGAGCAACTTCGAAGCCGAGGGGAAGGGGCAAGGGGGAGGGGGTGGAAGAGCAATAGGGATAGAGGGGAAATGAGGGAAGGAGGGGGGAAGAGGGAGGAGGAGGGGAGGGGGGAAGGTGGAGGAGGACGGGGGGTGGGGGAAGACGGAAGGGGAGGGGGGAAGGAGAAGGGTTGGAAGGAGAGAGGAAAGGAAGAAGTGAATGAAGGGGATGGTTGAAATAGCAGGGAAGAAAGGGGAGGGAAAGAGGAAGAGGGAAGGAAGGGGAGAGGGATGGAAGAGGGAGGGGGTAAGCTGGTAATGAGAAAAGCGGGTCAAATGGAGAACATGGTACCATAAAACGTGAGTGAAGGGTGGATAGGATGAGGGAAAGCGTGAGATGAAAGTAATGAGTGGAGAAAGAGGAAAAAGAGGATAGAGAGAGAGAGAGAGAGAGAGAGAGAGAGAGAGAGAGAGAGAGAGAGAGAGAGAGTAACGGAAAAGAAACACAAATAATAAAGAGAAAAATAAATAGGTGAAAAAAAGGAAAAAGGAAAAAAAAATCAATAGAAATACAATACCGAAAACTGGAGGGAAAAAATCGAAACGTAAAGAAAATACCGGTAACAGAAAAAAAAACAGAGAAGGGGCGAGAGAAGAGGAGGGGCGTCAGCAAGAGGGGGTAGGGGAGGGGTCAACAGCAGAATCACCCCCGAGGTCATCGCTTATCAGAGCCCAGCAGTGCTCGCGTTGTCATGCAGTAGTCGGCCCTTTCCCCTGGGATCACTGCCGCAACTAGATGCTTGGGACGCGTGAGGGCTGCAAACACTTCGATAACATGGGGGGGGGGGGGAGAGCAGTGGGGAAAGAGATAGAGGGAGAGGAGGGAGAGGAGTGGGGAAAGAGGTTAGGGAAGAGGAGTGTGAAAAGAGGGAGGGGGAGGAGGGAAGAGTAAGGAATTAGGGGGGAGGGAGAGGGAGAGGGGGAGGGGGAGGAGGGAGAGGGAGAGGGAGAGGGAGAGGGAGAGGGAGAGGGGGAGGGGAGGAGTAGAGAATTAGAGGTGAGTGAAAAGTGAGGGAGGGAAGGAGAGGGGAAAGGAGGAAGGAAAGGAGTGGGGCATGAGGGGGAAAGAAGAGAATTGGGTAGAAAGGAAAGAGAAGGAGGGGAAGACAAGTAAGGGAGGGGGAGAAAGGGAAAGTGGGGATGAGAACAACGATCAGGAGAGAAGTGATGACAGACGACAAAGCAAGACAAGAGAAGAGACGAGAAATGAAAAGCAGAGAAAACAAGGACAAGAAAGAAAAGAAAACAAGAAAGAAATAAGAAAGAGAGAACAACCGAAAGACAAACGATCGTGAAAAACAGTAATCTTTTAACAAGATGATCCGATCAATTCGACTTTAATGAAAAACCAATACAATAATGAAGCAATGCTTTCTTTTCTTAATTGAATCTCCTTTTATTCTTGAAGTGTTGCCGACGAGCACTAAATTGGGTTACGTGTGTGTGTGTGCGTGTGCGTGTGCGTGTGCGTGTGCGTGTGCGTGTGCGTGTGTGTGTGTGTGTGTGTGTGTGTGTGTGTGCATGTGCGTGTGCATGTGCGTGTGCGTGTCCGTGTGCATGTGCGAGTACGTGTACCTGTTCGTGTGCGTGTGCGTGTGCATGTACTTGTGCGTGTGCATGTACGTGTGCGTGTGCATGTGCGTGTCATTTGCATGTGCATGTGCGTGTGCGTATGCGTACATGTGTGTGTGTGTGGCAGTGCATGTATATGTTTATAAGGCCGTATACATACTTCCTGATTAGAACTATGTATGCTACAGCATGGCGGAGACCACTGACACTCAATTAGCGAAGGTGACAAACGGCACGGCGGATCTTCTTCCTATATTTGTTTTTCTTTTCTTTTCCTTCGTACATTCCTTCTGCTTTTCTTAATTCAAATTTTGCCATCGTTATTTTTTCTCAAATTCTAAACTCAACAACGGCGAAAGCAGTGATTATACGGAGACAGACAATGAGCGGTTATGCAGAGTTAATAGCCGGTATTAATTTGATGGCACGATCTCTCGGTACTGTGGAGGACACGCACGCACACGCACACGCACACGCACGCACATTCACATGCAGGCACACACATACAAATACACAAACACACACACATACAAATTCACATACACACACACAACCGCAAACACATGCACAGACTCACTCACACTCTCTCTCTCTCTCTCTCTCTCTCTCACTCTCACTCTCACTCTCACTCTCACTCTCACTCTCACTCTCACTCTCACTCTCACTCTCACTCTCACTCTTACTCTCACTCTCTCTTACTCTCTCTCACATACACACACACACACATACACACACACACACACACACACACACACACACACACACACACACACACACACACACACACACACACACACACACACAAACACACACACACACACACGCACACACACACACACACACACACACACACACACACACACACACACACACACACACACACACACACACACACACACACACACACACACACACACACACACACACACACACACACACACGTACTTCCCAAGCTACGCTATTGTTCCAAACATAATCCCCGTTATCGCTCGCAACAACACTGCAGGCCCAACAATGGAATAACTACCGCCATGACGCCGTGCAACATCACTAAAATAACTTTTGTGGATAACATTTTCATTCCGGGTCCACTGCTTTCAACGCACTGGCATGCAACATCGTCTACCTAACTTTAGTGAACAACTTTTTAATCTTATTTTGGTTCTACTGCAATCAACGTATGCCTTTAATCAATCCGTTACATTGCCTGTTGCGCAACAGAAGAGAAGTCACTGGCGGTGTTTGCAACCGAACTGTTTTACTCTTCGTGGAGTTCCTTCCTTGTATATCCATCAATAGCAATATGATGTACGCCACACAAGCAATATGTACACACAAATTCATGTATGGAGAGTAGGAGGGAGGGGGGGGGGAGAGTAGGAGGGAGGGAGAGCTGGAGGGGGGGGCTGGAAGAGGGGGAAGCGTTAAAAGGGGGAGGGGGAGAGAGAGAGAAGGAGGTAGATAGATGGATGGACAGATGCATATAAGTATACATGCACGTATGCAAGCAGCTTATTATACAATCGCAACGACGCATCGCATTACATCACGTTACGCTGCCAGGGTCTGAGTAATCATCAGTCGCTTCGCGTTGCAAGTGACTGAATGTAAATCAGCCTCGTCGTGTTGCAAGCGACTAAACAAGAATTAGTCGCGTCGTGGTCGAGTTCGGTTGCATATCAAACAGCTCTCGAGACGGATGTTACTCCTCTCCCTCTGCCTCTTTCCCTTTGCAAAACGAAGAGCGAAAAATTAAAGAGAGAGAGAGAGAGAGAGAGAGAGAGAGAGAGAGAGAGAGAAAACGAGAGTAAGAGTAAGAGAAACGAAAATCTTGAAAAAAAAATCATCCGGAATATAATCATGCTCATCATTCCCACTCACAAATCATATCAATTAATCATAATGAGAACCTTAATAGGATCATCTTCATCGAAACCAAGCGCAACAAAGGTAATATTTTTTTCTTAATAGAAAAAAAATACAAATATGTCGAAACAAAGGAAAGAAAGGCAAACATATGCGAAACAAAGAAACAAACAAACGAACCCAAAAATCAAAAGATATAACAGAAAAAGCAAAAAACAAAAGACTGAACACGAAACAAACAAACATAAAAAAAACACCAACAACAGAACAGCAACAAACAGACATATATCCACGAAAGGGAAAAACAGAGATTCGCCAATCTTCCCTCGCAACCCTCCAGCCAGCCGGGCTTTCTCACCTCGACCCGCGCATGATCGAAGCTCGAGTAGCGGTTTGCGTTCTCGAAAAGTCCACGTGCCTAAATCTGACGGCAGGGTGAGGGGGGGGGGGGTGAAGGAGGGGATGGGATGGGATGGAGTGCATTCGCGTACTAGGGGGAGGGGGGGATATTTGGCAGGATGGGAGAAGGTAAGGAAATAAATTGATTTAGAGAAGTCACCCAAAGTAAATGGTGAAGAGAAAAGAAAACGGAGGATTTAGATATGGAAATAGGAGAAAGGGAAAAACAACTAAAGGAGGAGACAGTACAAAACAAATTCATCAATCAATAATGATAAATCACGAGAAAGAGAGAGAGCGAGAGAGAGAGAGAGAGAGAGAGAGAGAGAGAGAGAGAGAGAGAGAGAGAGAGAGAGAGAGAGAGAGAGAGAGAGAGAGAGAGAGAGAGAGAGAAAAAGAGAGGAAAAGAGAGAAAGAGAGAGAGAGAGAGAATTCAGTGTGACAGAACAGTTCATTCCGACAATTTTCCGCGGCGTCAGCTCCGATTAATCACAAGCTTACGACATGACTAATTAATCCAGGTATTTTGGGCTGGCGAACATCGGCGTTGTTGCCGACCACTCCACATGACCGGCTGGATAAGCGTCGTGCTAAATGGCTGAAAATCGTTATCCTAATTCCGACCGGGGATTTGCCGGCCGATTGAAGACGGTGTTGGTCAACAGCATTGCATAAGGTAGCGATTTGGGGGTCGGGTTTCCGAGTGGTTCCTTTCCAATCGATACTTCGAAGTGATTGTTGTAATGCAAAAGAATCATGGTAGACAGCATATGTACTTGATGCAAAGGTAATCAAACATGGACACGCGAACACACACACAGACATACAGACAGAGAGACACACAAAAGACAGACACACAGACACAGACAGACACACACACACACACACACACACACACACATACAACACACTACAAACACACAACAAACACAAACACACACACACACACACACGCGCGCGTGCGCACACATAACAACAACAACACACCATAACAAACAAACACGAATACACCACCCCACGCAAAACAACCCACTTCCACCCCCTTCCCCATCAAGCACAGACACACACACACACACACACACACACACACACACACACACACACACACACACACACACACACACACAATCACACACAAGCTTCAAGGTCAATAGAGCGCTTAGCATGACGCTCCCTGCCAATCCTCCGTGATCCCAAAGGTCAATGAGAAAGGACTTCGACCTTCGTGTTTATGATCAGTTTGTCGAGCCGCACGTGGCGCTGGGTAAACGAGTTTCTGAGTGGGGGTAGGGGGTGGATGTATGGGTGGGGGGATGTATGAGCGGGTGGATGTGTGGGTGTGTGCATATGAGAGAGAGAGAGAGAGAGAGAGAGAGAGAGAGAGAGAGAGAGAGAGAGAGAGAGAGAATGACTGGCTGACTGAGTGTGTGTATGCGCGCACGTACTTGTGTAAGTGCATGTGCGAGTGTGCCTGCTTCAGCGCGTAAGTGTGTTTGCTCCTATGCATGTGTTTGTAGCCAACCTTAAAAAGGACATCTGGTAGGTGCCACGAAAGAGCTTGGCGAACAAACGCCAATTACAAAGCTTCAATTGAGTCTCCGTATCAATAGGAAGGTATGTAATCTGCTTAATGTTTCTACGTAGGCGACGACCCTAAAGAAAAATGAGACGAAGATAAAAGAAAGTGAGACTGAAGAAAGGTGGAATCAGACTGACTGACAGCAAGACAGACATACAGCAACGCAAGACAATGAGTAGGACAGAAACGGAATCTGAATCTGAATACATTCCAGACTCCCGTTTTTTTCCGATACTCGAGCCACAGTTCAGAAACGAAGTCCCGACAAGAACAATATTCGTCCGGTCCGTAACATCTCGTATTTTAGCCGGATCTTTATGCCGAATCTTGAGCCATTTCGCGGCGCAGTCTATTACGGTATTAAGAAAATATCGACTTTTTTGCTCTCCGTGGGATGAATGGACAGCTCTCTCTCCACCGCTCTCTCTGTCCTTCCCTCCCTCAATTCCTCTCTCTCTTTCTCCTTCCAACCCTTCCTATATCCTCTCTCTCTCTCTCTCCTCTTCACTGATCTACTCTGATCTGCTCTCGCCCTCCTCCTTATCCCTCTCTTTATATCCGCCATTAGATACTCCTCTGTTCACAACGTTATCTCTCTTCTAAGACGGTCTTCTGGAAACACACTCCCCTTCACTCCCATTGAATATGTATACATATTTTTCCACGGGGTATTTACTTATTCATTTCTATGTTCGTGTTTTTTTCCCCTTCCATTGTCGTATTTCCTTTCCCTTCCTTTTTCACTGTCATCCTGTCAAGTCTTTTCGGCATTTCCTTTGTGTGGTTCTTGTATCACAATATTTGTTATCAATATTACCTTCTCATAAATTTTGTTTACTTTGTCTAATATTTCTTCTCTTTCTCTTATCTTATCTTCTCTTACCTTCTACTTTCTAATTCTCTTCCCTTCTCTTTCTTTTTCTACTTATCCTTCTCTTCTCTACTCCTTCTACTTCTACTTCTACATCTTCTTCTTTCTTCTTTCTCCTATTTTTCCTTGTTCTTGTTCTTGTTCTTGTTCTTGTTCTCTCTCTCTCTCTCTCTCTCTCTCTCTCTCTCTCTCTCTCTCTCTCTCTCTCTCTCTCTCCGTCCCTCATGAAAAGAAAACCTTACGTCCTTTCTTTTGTCCGTTAACTCCAGGATTAATTGAGATAATCGGATTGTGGCCATCTTGAGATAACTTCTGCGATAATGTGAAGAAGTTAACAAGAGACTTCTTCAAATACATCTTGGGGTCTTTCTTTTCTCTTCCCTTCTCCTTCTCCTTCTCCTTCTTCTTCTTCTTCTTCTTCTTCTTCTTCTTCTTCTTCTTCTTCTTCTTCTTCTTCTTCTTCTTCTTCTTCTTCTTCTCTCTCTCTCTATATATATATACATACCTATTTTTCCCCCTTCTTTTCCTCGCTCTTAATCCCTTTTTTCCTTTCCACTTCCGATTCTCTCTCCTCATTCTTCCCTCTCCTTCCCCTCTCTTGTTTTCCTTCCCTTATCTATTATCCCTCTCTCCCCCTCCTTTCCCAACCTCTCGTCTCCCCTTACCTTTTAATCCTTCTTCCTCTCCAGTTCACCTCCCATCCCCCTCTCATTCTCCTTCTCCCTCTCCTATCCCTTCTCTCTCTCTCTCTCTCTCTCTCTCTCTCTCTCTCTCTCTCTCTCTCTCTCTCTCTCTCTCTCTCCCTCTCCCTCTCCCTCTCCCTCTCCCTCTCCCTCTCCCTCTCTCTCTCTCCCTCTCCCTCTCTCATTCTCTCTCTCATTCTCTCTCTCTCTCTCTCTCTCTCTCTCTCTCTCTCTCTCTCTCTCTCTCTCTCTCTCTCTCTCCCTCTCTCTCTCTCTCTCTCTCTCTCTCTCTCTCTCTCTCTCTCTCTCTCTCTCTCTCTCCCTCTCCCTCTCTCTCCATCCCATCCCCTCTCCCTTTTCTTTCTATCCCCTCCATCCAATGACCTCCACCCCCCTCCACCCCCAACCCCCCAAACACCACAGCCACCAAGCAGTCCCACCAACGTCTTATCTCTCGCGTATTTACATAAAAGCTGCTTGTTTTTCTATTGATTGAAACCGTTCCTCGTCGCTTCGCTGAGGTTGACAGAGGGAGTTGGAGAGGAGGCGGGGGGGGGGGGGGTGGAGAAGGGGGAGGGTGATGTAGATGGAGGGAGAGGGAGAGGGAGAGGGATTTACTGAGGAATTATAAGGTGAAAAGAGAAGGAGACAGGGGTGGGAGAGGGACTGTGAGTGAGAGGGAGAGGGAGAGGGAGAGAGATGGAGAGCGAGAGGGATAGAATATTAAGAGAAAATAACTTTTAAAAAAAGATGAAAAAAATTGTGAGAAATTAAGAAAAATAAATAAATAAATAAGATGCAAATAAGAAGGACAACCAGAGCACCTGTCCCCGCACGCTGGCTATTAGCGCGGAGTCGCACCTTCATTTCCGGGCAACCGTCTCCCCACCTTCCTCAAGTCCCCGCCGCCAAGACTCGCTCGACTGGAAGGTGCGACATTGCCAACTGTCAGAGGCTAGGGTGGGCGGGGGGGGGGGGGGGGGGGGGGGGGGGCGGAAAGGGAGTGTGGTAAAAAGTTGTGTGGTTTCTCCCCAGACTACTTTCTTCTTTCTTCGTAGTCTTCCTCTTCTTCGTATTTACCTTTTTCTTCTTCTCTCCCTTCTTGTTTTCATTCTTCTTCCTTTCTTTCTCTCTATCTCTCTTTTTCTTTTTCTAACTAAAACCAACAGTCAAAACCTTCATTTCAAACGGTACTCCCCCCTCCCCTCCCCCAGCTTCACACAAACATCAAAAGGCAACAATAACCCCACCTCAACTCACCCTCACCCCTGATGTGCACCTATCCCACCCCCACCTAGCCCTAACCCTCCCCCCAACCCCCACCCCTAACTCGCGCACCATGAAAAAAAAAAAAAAGAAAAAAAAAAAAAAAAAAATACAGCACGTCAATGAAGGCGAGACTCAATACGACATCCCTGCAGGAAACAGGTAAATGAACCTGCGTCTGATAGCGTGGCCCTTTGGAGACCCACTTCCTTCAGGATATGTTTACGTCCTCAGCGTGAGTGTCGTGGTATGTGCGCTGGGTATCTCGTGTAATTATTTAGTCTGTTAAGGTGTACTTATTCTTATGCTCATCCATCAAACTCAACATCAAATCGTCTTCGATATCTTTGCCGATAGTCTGTAGTGATCATGCTGTCCGCGCTCTTAAACAAACAAACAAACAAACAAACAAAAAGATGTTTGGTAGATCTAACCATCAAATCGATCTCAAACCATCACCATTATTCCACTCCTCGCGTTAATGATCACTACCACGTCGTCAAGAACGTCGACTAACATGATATAAAAAAAAAAACATTATCTACCTACTCCACCTCCTCCTATTCCTTTGTCTTCCTCCTTTCCCTCCTCCTCATTCCTCCTTTTCCTCGGTCTCTCAGCAATATCGCTTTCCCGCCCGCCCAAGCCAATGCCGGGGTATCGAGTTACCATAACTCTATAAAATAAACAGTAGCGTTGTAACGTGAGAGGAGTGAACGCGCCATCTCACGTAAGAACTTAATGCAAAGAATGGCGGCAGAATTCTTGCTGTCTTTTGAAGGAGTTTCTAGGATTTGGCGGAACAAATGGTTCTACCAATGCAGTGTCTCTTGATATAATTTGCTTCTCTGTCTATTTATTATTGTTATTATTATTACCATTATCATCATTTTTATCATTATTATTATCGGTATTGTTATCATTATCATTATTATCATTACCATTATCAATATTATTACTATTATTACAAAAATCATTATCACTTTTATCATCATCAATATCATCACCATCATCATTACAATTATCATCACAATCATTATTATGATTATGATCATCATTACCATTACCATTATTACCATCACTATTATTTTCATCATTATTATCATTATCATTAATTATATCATTAATGCAATCATAACTATAATCATAATGATCATTATCCTCTTTTTCATAATCATTATCGTTATCATTAGTCAAATAATTAATCCTTCTCATTCCCTTCTGTCCCTGATCTTTACTCTTACAAAGTACCCAATATCCAAATCCCCTTCAACATTCACGGATATCTCCTGAAATTCGTCCCTGTTCTTTGATGCAAAACAAACGCAGCGACACGAGCACAGTGACGTTTGCACAATGCACTCCAAACGCGTTATGACATTAATCTCGTAAATAAAATCTACATCGACAGTATTGACTGCAGTATAAAAGTAGGTATTTTTTCCCATGCTGACAAAAAAAAAATATTAGAAGGCACAGATTTCTATGTACTCGAAAAAAAAGTTGGAATGTAATTTGCTGCAACCTACAAATGAAATCGCCTACAGCTTATTGTGAGGGAATAATTCACAGTAAGCAGACCATGCATTAAAAATATAATACAATTATTAAAGTATCAATAAACAGATAATTAAAAATTATGAAATAATAAAAATAACAACAAAATAAGAGTAATAAAAAATACAGAACTTTCCTCATTTGAATCGAAGTTCTCCTTGAGAGAAAGTTAAACGCGGGTTGCAAAATCCGCAGACTTATGCCATATCATGGTTATCTCATCGGCAGTGATCTTCGCTTCACGGACACCACAGTCCTTCTAAGAAGTGTAGCAACATCTGTAAACATTCCTTCTATTACGTCTATTACTTCGCCTCAAACTCCGTTACAGCTGAGGAATGATCGATAAAACTCCCATTATCCCTCAAGACTATCGAGCTTACAGACTCAAAATCACATCAAAGTCCCATTTCAGACTCCGTATGTAAATTTACTTGAATATAGAACGAGAGGCAGGAGGGAGGGAGTGAGGGAAAGAGGGGAGAGGGTAGAAGAGAATAGAAAAGCAGAGGGCAGAATCCAAGGGAGAGGAGGAGAGGGAAAGGGGGAGGAGGAGGTTAGAAACCTAGAGAAAACTCCTCATGTGTTATTTACACAAACATTGAAACTGAGATAAAGGACTTTTAATCTGTTTTAAAGAAGACTGTTCTGATAAAAGGACATAAAGGAATACCGTATCAACATCCGCACTTAAATGCTTTTTGCACGCTGACAAACAGAAAAAAAGGATAAGAAAAATTAGCACAATTCGAGTTGCTGCTCGTATAACAAAAACAAAAAAAAAGCCAATTCACGAGAGAGAGAGAGAGAGAGAGAGAGAGACAAGCAGGGAGGATGGCAGGAAGGCAGACATACACAAATAAAAAAAGACACACGCAAACAAACAGACGGACAGAGACCGAGATTAAGAGAAAGAGAGAGAGGGAGAGGTTATTCTGGGAATGAAACGTTGCAGAGATGAAAGGATCTACAAACATACCTTTCCTTGAACTGCACTGGTATCATGCATCCTTGAATTACCATCATCATATTCTCCCCATGTACCCCCCCCCCCCCTGTCAGAATTGCAACAAAGAGACACACACGAGGATTATGATATCACATTAATACATGCTCTTTACAACAATCTAATTAAAAGGAAGAACAGAGCGAAAGGGAGAAATTGGCGAACGTGATGGTGATGATGATGATAATGATGATGATGATGATGATGATGATGATGATGATGATGATGATGATGATGATGATGATGATGATGGTGGTGGTGGTGATGATGATGGTGATGATGGCGATAATTCACATTACCTACAGGACCACACAGTCTAATTTCCATATAGATGTAATGCCAAAAGACTTCAAATCTTTAAAAACAAAAATAACTAAAATGTTCCACTGTAGTCAATGGACCAGCATCGAAATAAAATCCTTATTTTCTGCTGAGTCTGATTGTTATCGTTATTGTTGTAGTATCGACGCCATAAAACATTCAAATCCCCCTTCGCATATATATTTCGCTTATCTCCCAATCCTTCCTCTTTTCTTTCTTTTCTTTCCTTTCCTTTCCCTCCTCCTCCTCCCGACCACCGATGAAAAGATTTCAACTTCATTCCAAAAGGATTGGCGTCCGGCCCTTATCTCGAGACAAGAATTGGGAAAGAAATATCAGGGTCTTATAATCTGGCCGCGACTCCGCTCTCTCTTGCCGAAGACGATGATGCCATGTTTCTCATGAGACATTGCTGCTGCTGCTGCTGCTCCTGCTTCATCTTAATAAAGCCCGCATTCTCTGGTCCTTCCTCTTTCATTTTTCTCTCTTTCGGCTTTCCTATTAATCCCTCTTACCCCCTTTTACTCTCTTCCCTTTTTGTCTGATTTGTCGTCTTCGATTATTTTCTCTCTCCCTTTCTTTCAAATTGTTCTTTAGTTTCTTCTATTTTCACATTCTATTTATTTCCCTTGCTCTTTCTAACTCTCCCTCTCCCTTCTTCCCCCACCCCCTATACTCCTCCTTTCCCTCCCCTCTCTCCCTCTCCCTTTTACTCTCTTTTCTCCTTCTCCCTTTCACCCTCTCCCTCTCGGTCTCTGATTCCTGATGGGCGTTTGTCTCCAGCTCCCACCCTCTCTATCTCTCAAGCAACGCGTCACCAATCCTCTTCCTCCGCCCCTTTTTCCACTCACTTACTCTCGTTCTCCTCTCCCTCTCTCCCTCTCCCTCTCTCTCTCTCTCTCTCTCTCTCTCTCTCTCTCTCTCTCTCTCTCTCTCTCTCTGTGCATCCTCCCATCCGCACTTGGCAGCCCCAATGATAATGTTCGGCGCTTATCAACGAGCTTGTCATTCCGAGACGTACTTCGACTTCACTTTAAACTCCAAAGAAAAAGGAAATAAAAAAATAATAAAAGAGCGCAAACCTCGCCCCAAGCATTAAATACGCTTACTACGAGGATCCGGATCACCCCAAAATATCGGATCAGCTGTTTTCCAGGCCGTGGGCAACCAACCCATCAACTTCTATCAGAACCCGTCATCATCTCTTGATATACCCACAGAGCAATTAAATAACCAATAAACGCGGGCAAAAGCATCACCTCCTCCGTGCGGCGGTGGTAACAATGTCGATAATCAAGGTAATAATAACATTCCCTACCCTACGAAATACGCCTATCAAGACGGGCGCTCTCCACAGGGAAGGAGGGAGGGGGGGGGGGGGGGTAGAGGAGCGGGGGGGGCTAGGATTCCCACTTTGGAAGTAGGCAGCAGAAGGGGGATCCCCCTCTTCTCAGAAGGGAACCAAAGCCGCACAAGAGGACACTTCAGCTGCGGGAGTGGCAGAGCGGGGATGACGGCAGCCTCGCTTTCCTTGCATGTGTTTCCTTTGTCTATTTCAGTGCATCTTTCTATTCATTCTTTCTCTCCCTCTCTCTTTCTCATCCTCTCATTCTCTTTCTTTCTTTCTCTTTCTCTTTCCCTTTCTCTCTTTCTCTCTCTCTATCTCTCTATATCTCTCGAATTATTTTTTTTATCTGAACATGAATATGATTTCTCACTCACTCTCGCTCGAAATCTCACCCTCATCTTTTTCTCTCTCTCTTCCCTTACCCTTTCTCCCTCTTCGATTAACTCTCTCCTTATCCTAAGCATTTTCTTTTTTCTCTTCCCGCTCTCCCTTTCTCTTATTCCCCCTCTCCATGAACCCCACCCGCCCTACCCTTCACTCTCACTTCAATATCTTTCTCATTCTTCACCTCTTTTTCCGTCATTCCTCTTACACGCTCACCGCTTGAGAAGGAGTGTCCGTACGAACGGGTTTCCGTGCGTACATGTAAGAGAGAGAGAGAGAGGGAGGCAGAGAGAGAGAGAGAGAGAGAGAGAGAGAGAGAGAGAGAGAGAGAGAGAGAGAGAGAGAGAGAGAGAGAGAGAGAGTTTGTGTTCCTCCTCCTCAAAGTCTGAACTCCATCCCCGAGGCTAATAAATGGCAGTGTCCAAAGAGGTTTCGGATGGCACTTCCTTGCGAGTCATTAAGAGTGCGAAGATGCAGAGAAGGTTGGGGATTGGGGTTGGAGACTGGGGGGATCGGGATGAAGAGGTGGGATCGGGTTAGGGAGGTTGAACGTTTGAGGGTTACAAGGTTAAGGGAGGAGTTTTACAGGGTTAAGGGATGGGGTGGGAGATACGTGGTTATGTGGGTGGGGTCGGGGATGGGATTAAATGGTTGAATGGTTGGGGTTGGGGTGTGTGGAGAGAGAAGAGAGGGGGGTTGTGGGAGGGAAGAGGAGAAAGAGGGGGAGTTGGGAGGTTAGGATGTTGGGATACGGGGGAGAAATCGGAAAGACGAAGGGTTGATAATAAAAGGAGGGAAAATGTGAAGGAAAAGAGGAGGAAAGAAGAAGTTTGATAATCGACGTCGGCGCAGCAGCTAATGAAAGTAAAGGTACGGGAGAGAGGGTGGGATTTGGGTGGGGGCCGGAGAGGGGAGAGGGGAGAGAGGAGAGGAAGGGGGAGGGCAGAGAGTAATGAAACAATGGCGCGTCTGGTGAGATATTGTCTTTCCCTTCTTTGACCGCGTTAGAATATCCTCCCTCCTGTTTCCCCTCTCCTCTGCCTTATCACTCCCCCTCTCCCTCCGTGCCATCCCCTCTCCTGCCTCTGCAGTAAGCGTGACATAGCGAAAGAGGGGTGAATGGAGGGACAGGGGGGGGGGGCAAAGGGGTAATGAACGAGGGACACAGGAAGCATTAGGAAGGTAGGGTATGGGAAGATAAAGGAGGGGAGAAATGACCCTAAACTACAAGGTCCAGAAGATGGGGTCCGGTTAAGATGGGGTCTACAAGATGGGGGTCCGGTTAAGATGAGGTCCAGCTAATGCAGGGTCCACGAGCAGGGACCAAAATATGGGGTCCAGCTAAGGCGGTGACTAAAAGACAAAAATGAGGTCTAGTGAAGATGAAATCCACTTAAAGTAGGAGTCCAGTTGAGATGGGGTCCAATTACGCTGAAGACCAATTAAAATATACTCCAGAAGATGACGTTCAGTTACGTAACAATTTAAAGTAATATAGTGCGAGCTTACTGATCTGCCGTTCGTTAGCCACATTAAAGGGATCGCTCAGGGGTCGTGATGAAACATGTTCGTTCTGAATATATTATGCTAATATATCGTATTAACTTTATTATGCAAAGCAAAGTTCTATAACCAGGAAATAACAATTCCTACCAATGATTTTAAATAATTTCATGCTAATCTGTCATCCGGTTGAAGAAAATTCTGTTATTCTGACGATCTTGTTGCACGTCACATCGCCGATAATAGCTACACCGGGAAAAGAGAGAAAAAACAAGGTGATGTCAAAGGTCAGCAGGTCATTGCAGGTCACCAACATTAGAAATTAGCTTTTCAAATATATTAAAGCATTGGAGATACATACATAGCTCTCGCTTTCTCTTTCTCTCCTCTTTTATCTCTTCCTCTCCATCTCCCTCTCCCTCTCCC
>BOPN01001271.1:222500-225000 GCA_017312705.2 Penaeus japonicus
AGAGAGAGAGAGAGAGAGAGAGAGAGAGAGAGAGAGAGAGAGAGAGAGAGAGAGATTTAATCATCTCTGACAGCCAAAATTGCCAATCTCCATTACATCTGACAGAACTGGCCATGTATGTAACGCAGCCGAAAGTAGTCGTCATATGTTTCCAAACATGTATCAAATATATTTTTTAATATAAAAAAATTATACAATTCATTTAAAAAACATGATTCAAAAATGCTCTTAATCAAAATGAGAATGAAAGACTTGCTTTTCAGCTTTCTTCCTGTTTTCACGAAATAAAATTAGTTTTACTTTTAAGATAATCATAAAATGCTAAAGTATAAATCCCATTTCTGTCGAACTGCCTGCTTTCACCACATCCATTCCACGAATTTCCAATAATCTTGCTTATCAATCTTAAATCAAATTCTGAAACACATTTATCTTCAAGTATTGGAATATAAGCACTCGTATCGAAAAAGCTGGCGTGACCTCATCTACAAAGCATCAGCGAACAAATAAAAAACAAAAACTAGCATCGATACATCCTTAAAACTTGAAAAAATAAACAAACACAAATAAATAAATAAATAAATAAATAAATAAATACAGTGATGCTACATCCTTGAAACTAGTCTTGGTGATACGATATTGGGTACTAGTACTTCTCGTGAAATATACATACACTTTTGAACATCTATGTAAATACACAAATGTAAATGTAAATGTAAACACAAAAACAAAAACGAAAGCAAATAAACAAGTACATAAATAGCATCCCCCTTACGAACCCGATTTTAGAGAAAGAGAAAGAGAAAGAGAAAGAGAGAGAGAAATACAGAGAAAAAGAGAAAAAAAACAGACAGAGACAGACAAACAGACAAACAGACAGACAGAGACAGACAGACAGACAAACAAACAGAGACAGACAGACAGATAGACAAACAAACAGACAGAGCTAGACAAACAGACAGAGGTAAAGACCCATCGCCAGAGGAGGTCCCGTCCCGTCCCATTCCGGCCCGGCTGCCTGCCTGGCTGCCTGCCTGGCTGCCTGCACGCTGCTCCCCGTGAAACAAACACGTCCCGCAGAGGTCGACACCCGGCCATTGTTCCACGCACCGCTAGATTATTTCTCACTGCTTCTTTCCTTTCGGGTCCTTTCGGTGGGCGGCTGCTTGCTCAGGGGATGGGGAGGGAAGATGAGTGGGAATGAGGAGGGAGTGGGTGAGGATAGGAGAGGGGAAGAGAGAGAGAGAAAAAAAAAGAGTAAAACATAAACAGAGAGAAGATAGAAACAAAAACAGAAGCCAAAAGTGCACGAGAACCCGTGACCCCCTTTCACCGCCAGAAAAGACATTACCCCGGGGATTCAAGGGCAGAGCAGGATTCCCCCATTAACACCCGTGCGGTTTGCAAGCAAGTTGCCCACCCCTCCGCCTTGCCTCCGCCCTCCCCTTCCGCCCATTCCTCCTACTACCCTCTCCGCCCACTCCTCCGGCTACCCCTCCCTGGTCAAACCAGAGGGGAAAAGGCCAGCGTTCATTAAGCCCTTGGTGTTCGGAAACATTAGAGTGGGCACGTGACCTCGATCATCAGGGTCAATGAAATCTATGGCATATATATATATATATATATATATATATATATATATATATATATATATATGTGTGTGTGTGTGTGTGTGTGTGTGTGTGTGTGTGTGTGTATGTATGTATGTATATGTATATGTATATGTATATGTGTATATGTGTATATGTATATATGTGTATCTATCTATCTATATATATATATATATATATATATATACATATATATACATATATATATATATTTATATATATATACATATATATACATATATATATATTTATATATATATGTATACATGGTTAGGAGCCGGAATTCTCACTCAGAGGGCCAGAGTTCAATTCCTTGTCAGGGAGGTAAGATTTGTATGTATGTATATGTATGTATGTATATATATATATATATATATATATATATATATATATATATATATATATATATATGTATATATATATATATATATATATATATACATATATATATACATATAATAGAAAAGAATAAAACAAAATACATACCCCTCCACATCAACTTCAATTTCTAAACCCAATTACACACAACACTTTCAATTACGAAGCAATACAGACATTTGACGACCCCCACCCACCATATCCCACCCCAACCCCACCCCACTGTAACTCAAAACGGAGCGGATATAAAGCGCCGTGTGATCCATCCGGTAGTCAAATCCAAAGCACAGAGCGGGTTCCATCATAAAAAAAACTTAGCACACGCTCGTGAGTAAGGGACACACACGCCTGCCATTGGGATATGTATGTATAGATGCCCTTTGATAATGCCGTCGTCGCTCGATGCCGCGCTGTGGCTTTTTGTGTTGCAATGGTAAATATATATATATATATATATATGTTGCAATGGTAAAATCATGATGGCAATTACTCTTTATTATTTTTATGACGAT
>BOPN01001271.1:230000-240000 GCA_017312705.2 Penaeus japonicus
CCCTCGTGCTACAGGAAGCAAACGACCGACCGAGATATATAGAAACATTGACTGACAGATATGAAGGTAGACAGACTGAGATAGACAGACCGACCAACAAAACAACCAATTCACCCACTTGCCAACCAACCCACCAACCCTCCCAAACTAACCAAACCACCAACACTCCCATACGAACAAACCCACCCACCAACCACCCTCACAAACCCACCCACCAACCACCTTCACAAACCCACCTACCAACCTTCCCCAATCGAACCAACCCACCAACACTCCCATACGAACCAAACCACCCACCAACCACCCTCACAAATCCACTCACCAACCAACCTCACAGACCCACCTACCAACCCTCCCAAACCAACCAACCCACTAACCAACCCAATAACCAACCACCCTCACAAACACACACACCAAACAACCTACTAACGCTCCCAAACCAACCCAACCACCAACCCTCCCAAAACGAACCAACACACCAACCAACCACCCTCACAAACACACCCACCAACCAACCCACCAACCCTCCCAAACCCACCAACCAACCTCCCAAAACGAACCAACGCACCAACCAACCACCCTCACAAACACACCCACCAACCCTCCCAAACGAACCAACCCACCAACCACAAACGAACCAACCACTACCCCACCTCAACTAAAGAAGCCCCATGCCTGCGTATAAACCAGAATCCATATGGCCCTTTATGAAGACTCGTGAACCCTTGGCCATAAGCGCGGGTTTATGGCCACCTTATATGCGCGGACTCCATGGATGTCTCGCAGGTTCGGAGGGATTTTCTTCCAATATTTTGAGAGAGAAAGAGTGAGAGTGAGAGTGAGAGTGAGAGTGAGAGAGAGAGTGAGAGAGAGAGAGAGAGAGGGAGAGAGAGAGAGAGGGAGAGGGAGAGGGAGAGGGAGAGAGAAAGAGTTAGAGTGAGAGTGAGAGAGAGAGATTACATGAAATATGATAACTAAGAAACAAACATAGGATAAGAGAAAGAAAAAAAACAATAATAACTAAAACAAGACAAAAATAAAATAACTAAAAACAAACAAGCAAACAAATAAACAAGACAAGGAGAAAGAGATACAGGCCAGTGAGAAACGAAGTGCGGAAAATAATTCACTCCCAGACAGTTGGGAATTACCGCTGACATTCTCCCGCAACAGAAGTTAATAAAAACCCCCATTGTCGGCTGTGGCTCCACCGGGGACCGTGGGAAAGCGGTGTACGTTGAGTGGGTAAGGGAGAGAGCCACAGGGATAAGGAGAGTATCTGGGAAGGATTAGGTGGAGCAAGGAGTAAATAAAGGTGGGGGATGGGGGAGATGTGGAGGAGGGAGGGGGAGGGGGAAGGGGGGAGGATGTGGAGGGCAGGGGATGTGGAGGACGAAGGAGGAGGAGGAGGGGAAGGAGAGGGGGAGGGTATAATAGAGGGAAGGATTGGGCGAAGCAAGTAGTAAATAAAGGAGGGGAGAGAATGGAAAGGAAAGAGAAGATGGAGAGGATGGTAAGGATGTGGAGAATGAGAGAAGATGGGAGAATGCGGAGGACCGATCAGGAATCATGGAGGAAGTAGATTAGGAGGAGGAAGAGGAAGACTAGCAGGAGATATAGAAGACAGAGGAAGTAAGAAGATGGAAGGAGAAGATAAGGAGAACAAAAAACTAAGAAAGCAGATGTGGCAAGGAGATTTGGTATACTACGCAAAGCAGGCAAATGGCGAAAAAAATAGTGAAGAATTTGTCAAGAAAAGTCGCGACCGAAGACTAACTGATACGAGAGAGGGGCGAGTGAAAAGAAGAGAAGGGAAAGGAAGAGGGAAGAAGAAGAGAGAAAGAGAAAAAAGAGAGGAGAGACAGAGAGAGAGAGAGAGAGAGAGGGAGAGAGAGAGAGAGAGAGAGAGAGAGAGAGAGAGAGAGAGAGAGAGAGAGAGAGAGAGAGAGAGAGAGAGGGAGAGGGAGAGGGAGAGGGAGAGGGAGAGAGAGAGGGGTAGAGAGGGAGAGAGAGAAAGAGAGAGTGAGAGTGAGAGAGAGTGAGAGAGAGAGAGAGTGAGAGTGAGAGAGACAGAGAGAGAGAGTGAAAGTGAAAGTGAAAGTGAGAGAAAGAGAAAGAGAGAGAGAGGTCCATCCAGTGCACAGCTGAACCAACACTCATTATTTGTTTGTTTCTTTTATTGTGATTACGCTTTCTTATTATTATTTTGTGAACAGCTGCATTCTTTTTCTTATAGTCTTATCCATAGAGATGGATGAAATATCCATAGATGCTTTGCTGATTCATGAGGACCAGTTTCTGTCTCTGCAAGTTATGTTTCATGTACGACACAAGTCGCAGAAAAGAAGGCACAGGCTCACTGTGCTCTTTTGTCATTATTAATGTTTTTTTTATATCATATCATTATGATTATGTTTATTAGTGGTATTTTTCTCATTGTTATCATTATTATTAGCTTTCCATATATCCAAGAAATCCCCTCCCCCTCTCCCCCCTCTCCCCCTCCCAACCCTCTTTTGGGAAACGGTTGCTAGAATGATCAAGTCTTTTTAACCTTCAAAGGTTTCTGGTAATTAGCATGACCATTTGTGAGTAGTTGACCATATGGTTTGTGGAATGCCCGCCAGATGTGTCTTTGAAGAAGAATTTAAAGATGCTTGGACACACAAAAGGCTTATCAGTAATGATTACAACTGCAGTGATCTGTAATTTTTTTTACATTTATTTATATGTGTATCTTATGTAATTGAGAGACTTGCACAAGATTGTCTTTTTCTCCTGATATTGGTTTTTAAGGAATATGTGATGACAGCACAAGAGTAATTTTTTTTTTCTTTTAGAAAGAAAGAAAAGGAAGTAAGTAACAGTAATTTTTAGCAAGAGAAAAAAAAATTATAGCTTGCCCAGAGAGGCCGATCACAGAAATCTCAGAAATCCTCCGCCCACAGTTCAAACACTCAAGCTCTCCTTAAGAAATTGATTTAAGAGACAGATTACCAAAGAGACCGAGAGATGAAGAGAATGAAGCTTCAATGGTTCGGATAAAAGGGGGCTCCCCCGATAAGCACTTCACAGTATCATGTCACGAACTCTTCAACTTGCTTTATTGAGCCTCAGTTGCAGCATATTCACGGAATGTAACTCCTTGTTTCTTTCTTTTCTTTTCTTTTTTTCTTTTCCTTTGGCAACTAGTATCCACTCTCGCTTCTTTTTCACTGTGAATTTTAGCGGGTTTGAACTTGCCGCCTTTCTGATGCGTCCTTTGGAAGGTCTATGGGGTCCTGTTGCTTTCAGTGTTGCAGCAGATAAAAGATTTTATAAAGAGGTCAGGGACTTCATATACGTATAAATATATTTTTTTTGCATTTGGGTAAGTGGAAATTAAACCAGACATCACACAAGACGGATCAAAGAGCATATCAGAAAGGGGGCAGTTTAAGGCCAGCTTTAGAACTAGTCTGAATGTTACTAGAACCGAGTCATAGAGCATCGACCTTGATGTTGTCTAGATCAGAAATGAGTCGAAGTGTTGATTACATCTTCTACTTATGGGACTCCATTTGTATTAGTTATTTCTAAGTTTTATGTTGCCCTTCGTTTGTTCTCTTTTCCTTTTTTTTTCTTTATTTCACAACAGTCTTTTCTCAAATGATTTTTGTTCTTTTCTTTTACGTCTTCCTTTTATTCTTTATAAGTGCCATTACGCATTTAGCTTGTGATAGCTACACAAGAATTATGATTTGAAGGAAGGGTTACCTTTGTTTTATTTATTTATCCATTCTGCATTAGGCAGCAATATAGTCCAATTGTTGCTTGAGAGTTTGCAGAATGTACAGGAATTCTTTGCACAAGCATTCAGATAGACTAAAAGCATTTCAAATAGATTCAGAGACTTCTAAGTGTTGGCAATGATTCTTGGTAGTGACACTCTAAGCAGCTTTGTGTTCCTAGTGCCGTGAAGGGCTAGATAGTGGTACTTTTTTTTCTATTGAATGTTCCTCTGTATAACACTTGCTGGTCACTTGCTGAACGCCTCAGGATTTTGTGATTATAAAAGTATAATACTTTTCATTTTAGGTCAGATTTGAATTGGATACCAGCTAGAATATTCTGTGTGTGTATATGAGTGTATGCATATATATGCATAGATGTATATATGTATATATGTATCTCTCTCTCTCTCTCTCTCTCTCTCTCTCTCTCTCTCTCTCTCTATATATATAACAGATGACTAGTTTCTTATCTATGTCGTCCCTTTGTTTAAAAAAATATATATAAATAAAAGTTTAGTATAAATATAT
This sequence comes from Penaeus japonicus, assembly GCA_017312705.2. Classification (NCBI taxonomy): domain Eukaryota; kingdom Metazoa; phylum Arthropoda; class Malacostraca; order Decapoda; family Penaeidae; genus Penaeus; species Penaeus japonicus. The sequence continues at coordinate 234,302 of BOPN01001271.1, forward strand.
TCATGTGAACTGTTGCAGTTGAAGGATTGGCCCATTATTTTTCAATGTGGATTTCCCAAGCCATTAACAAACATACAATTATCGACAAGCATCTATCTACCAATCACTTAACTCCATACATCCTACTGATCCCTATCGTGTTTTGCTATTACGCTTAATCCTGTCCTTAATCTTTATCCTACACATTTCATCAAACTTTCAGTATCTTAACAAAACTCTGCTCTCATCCCTTCCTGCAACTCCTGCCCCCTGCACCCCCCCCCCTCCACCTCCCCTACCACACCTTACGACGCCTCTCTCCCCCCCCCCCCACCCGCATCACACTTACAAGACCCTTCTTCCCAACCCTGTCTTACTATACTTCATATCACCTCTCTTCGCACCCCACCCCCAACATACTTTAGGGACGGCCCCCTCGCACCCCCAACCTCAACGTACTTACAAGACCCGTCCTGTAAGGCACCCTACCATATTCCACAACGCCCCTCACCCTTTTCACCCTAACCTCAGCACACTATAGGTAGACCCTCCGGCACAAATAACCCTTTCCTTCCCCCTGCTGCACGCTTCGAGTCACTCTTCTCCCTCTCAGCCTATTTCCACACTTGGTTGCGTCTTCCATGCCAATCCTACTTTCAAGGGTGTGGCTTATCCCCCTATCCTCAACCCCTAACCCCTACCTCATATCCCACCAACCATCCCGTAACCCCCAACCCCCTACTTAGTCCCTTAACACCCCCACACCCCTGACGACTGTCCCCCCCCCCGTCCCTCTCCCTCCCACCCCCCGCATACATGCCCTAGGGCTATGCCGCCGAGCCGCCTCATCCTATGAATACTGATGGTGGGGGGGGAGAGGGAGGGGGGGGGGGACTGCCTCGCCCAAGTCTTGAATTCAAGGCAATATTTTTTTCCTCTTTTTGAAAAATGGGTAGATAGGCCTATGTCTAACCAATTACGGGAATGCGCTGAAATGACAGAAGATAAAAGAGCAACGGAATGCAAAACTACAAGAGACAGGAGGGTAAAGGTAGGCGATAGACTTGACGTGACATTTTCTTGGTCATGTTAACTGATTAACATTTTCTCGAGCGTCACCAACTATTTAGTTATTCTAATTACGACCATAATACAAACAAAAGCGAGACAATAATGACAGTGACAAAACAAACTAATAATAGACAGTTAATAATAATAACAATTATCATTATCATGATAACAGATAACGATGATGATAATAATAACTATAATAATAATAAATGATAATGATGATGATGATAACAATAATAATAATAATAATAACTGATAATAATAATGATGATAATCATAACAATAATAACATTCTTGCCAACAATAATAATAAAGATCAAGATAATAATAACAACAATAATAATAAGAAGAAGAATGACAAACCACTTATTAGAACATAAAATATATCCCTTTTCTCCACAAACAAAAAATGGTATATCAACCAGCATGAAAAGGACCCAAAGTGCAATCTTCCCTCTCCCCAGCTGGCACCGAGGGGGCAAGTGGCACTGGCTGGCCCTCGCTTGGACAGAGGTTATAGGACCAGCTGTGGCCATAATGCAATTCCCCGGGAAAAATGGGGGGGGGGGGGGGCGGAGAGACAATCCTATTGGCATCCGTTCAGGAGACACAGGACACCTCTTAACAGCGGGTGGATCGGGAAAAGAATTATATTGTAGATATAATAGTACTATACTGTAATCAAGATAATCTCTTTACCCTCATCATCATCACCATCATCATTATCGTTATCGTATTCATCGTCGTCGTCGTCATCATCATCATCATCATCATCATCATCATCATCATCATCATCATCATCATCATCATCATCATCATCATCATCATCATCATCATCATCATCATCTCCGTCGTCGTCATAATTATACTTGACAATAGTGACAATAACAACAATAACACTAACTACAAAGCATTCTAAGAGCGCAAACCTCCACTGACGCCCCCAAATCCTAATCTCACAATGGTGAAAAATCCATTAAATTCATCATTAAATTCAGGCTGAATATTTACATTCTCTCATCACAATCCACTTGCAAAATTTTCTGCGTAATCCCGCTGGCAAATGAAAGAAAAATTGAGAGGGTCTAATTAACCGATAAAATAACCTTCCCATTTGGTGGTTAAAATAGCAATAATAATGAAAACAAAATAACAATAATGATAATGAAAAGACCAAACACCCTGAGAAATGGTAACGGAAGGCTTGAAGGTGGTGCAGGAATCTTCCAAACGAGATGGAGAGGAGATGCCCACCGACTGCTGGAAGGGCGTATGATGCCGAGCTCGACCATGTGATCGATCTCAGCTTTGGCGACGCTGTAGCTGTCAGGTGCGAGTGGTCTGCAGCAGGAGCTCCTTCTGTTACGAATTGGGGTCGGAGTCTGTGCAACGGCTTCGTCTCATGGTTGATAGGCTTGGCTACTGCTGGAAACTCGCGGAGAATGTCCTTGAAGATGGCAGAATAGATAAGTGGGGTATTTACCAGCGCAATGGCGGCGCGAGTGCGAGCTCCTGACTGGTGCACGAGAGCCTGATCTCTGAGGTCGACCTTGAAGCCGCATTGGGCGAGGAAGTCAGTGCCGATGATGGGGTGGGGTACGTCAGCGACGGGGAAGACCCAAAGGTAAGTGCTTGCTGGTTTCACTTCCGAAGGACAGAGTAACGGAGCGTTCACCGTAAACATTGATGGGCGAGGTGTTGGCTGCTTTCAGGGTGCGGGGGGTGGAAGTATCTGTCCTCGTGGGAGGTCGGGAGGAGGTTGACCTCAGCGCCTATATCGACTGAGAAATAATGGCAGGAGGAGACATCGCGAAGGAAGAAGTGCATCTTGGCGCCGTAGGTGGTGTGTGTGCGTATGTACAGGTTTCTATGCCAAGAGCATGGAGACACGCACTGACGATCTCGGGGAGCAAACACGGAACGATAAAAGCAGAACGCGTCGTGTCGTAGGCGAGCGTCTGTAGCCCCGGTCTCTTTCCTTGCGTGGAAGTGACAGCGTACGGAAGTGTGACAGGGAATTCGACCGAAAAGGAGCGATCACATGCTCCGTAAGGCCTCAGACAGCGCTGCGACTTGGAATGCGAGGTAATCAAGGGTCACAGGGGAAGCCGTGAACACTGTAGCGACCATGGTATCGTGGTCATGGAAGCGAGAATGACATCTGCGTTCTAAGCATGCTGCTCTAATGCAGTGGTTCTCAACCTTTTTGGCCCGCGACCCCCCAGACAATATTGGTAGAGACTCGTGACCCCCGCCTTCCCCCGAAGTGCTTCTGACACACACACACACACACACACACACACACACACATTACATGCCATTCAGTTTATTATTTGTTTGAAATTTATGAGCAGAATTATTTTGACTGCCTTAAAACAAAAGTCGACCATAATACTATTTTTTTTTTTTTTAACATCATCTCGCGACCCCCCAAAAGCATCTCGCGACCCCCCGAGGGGTCGCGACCCCTAGGTTGAGAACCACTGCTCTAATGGAATGTCTGAAGCTGGGGGGATGGGTTGGATCTCCTCTGACAGGCGTCTGATGAAGAGTGTAAACAGGATATCAGTGTTGAGGGTTGTGTCGGAGTAAGCAAGGATGCGTTGGAAGTGGCGAAGAAGCTCAGAGGGCGTGCGTCCATCGTTGTTTTGCGACGGGAGTAAAGATTAGAGCGCGGCCTCTGGGTTAGGCGTTTGAAAATGGTTTCCTTGAGATCGTCGTACTGAAATCAACTAAATGCGGGCCGCTACATTCCTACTTGAGGATGAATTTTCTTCGTCCTTACTTTGTTTCTCGGTCCCAGCAAAGTTTCACTCCATATCTTCTTCATGCTCTAACTTTCTTACTGCATTTCGCCTTCTTGCTCCTTTTTTAAAATGCCTCTCTAACCCCATTCTCCTTTTCAGTCTTCTTTTCCCTGCCATTTTTCCCATTCCTCTTGCTCATTTTGTTTATTTTTTCTTTTTCTGCTTATTCTCCTCTTCCTCTTCCTCTCTTTTCTTTCTCCTTCTCCTTATCTGTCTCTTTCTCTTCTTGTTTCTTTTTTTTCTCATTATTATCATCATTACCTTTATCATTATCATTATCATGGATATCATTATCATCATTGCTATCATCATAATCATTATTATTCTCATCCACCTCCACCGACTCCTTATCTCCTCCAGCTCCTCCTCTTCCAAACGACAACAACAAAATAATTCACACTTTCTTTTTAAAAAATACCACAACAGATAATCCGCGAAGCAATACGATTAAAAAAAAAGAACAATATAACAACAAAAACACAAGAAGAAAAAAAAACGCAAAGAAAGGCCGAACTAAGACCAGACCAGACAAAGACAACAAAGTGGAGTACCGTAAACATATAACCTAAAGCTTTTACAAAGACACGCCTTGCTACTTACCTCGCGAAACACACCGTGGCCCTCTGGAGCACCGCACTCACCTGTGGAGAAGAGTGGGATTTTCAGTTACAAGTAGGGAAGGGATGAATGAATGAATGGCGTTTAGTCTTTGTGGATATCTTTGATGTGATTTATGATTTACTCTTTTGTTGCAAAGCCCCCCCCCCCCCTTCTTTTCTCTCCTTATCTGTCTCTGTCTCTGTCTCTGTCTCTGTCTCTGTCTCTCTCTCTTTTGCTCTCTCCGTACCTCTGCCTCTCTTTCTCTCGATTTCGGTCCCTGTCTCTCTCTCTCTTCCCCTCTCTCGGTCCCGATCTCCATATCCCCTCTGTCTCCCGATCTCCATATCCGTCTCCCTCTCCCTTCATCTTTCCTTCTCTTTACCTTCATCATCACTTTCTCCCTCTCCTTCTCCCCATTCTCCCACAAGTAACCTCCTCCGCAACACCCAAGCACAAGCACCGCCTTCATCCTCAGCTCTAATTCTCCATTTAATAACCCCCTCCCACATCCTCCCTCCTACCCCCACCCCCATCCCCACTCTCACTCCTATCTGTGCTCAACGCAGGATCTGGATCAAAGAGCGAGCGAGAGAGCAGCGCGAAGAGGATCATGCTATCCGAATCCCACACTTTATGAGGAGGGGGATGAGGGGTGGAGGAGGAGGAAGAGATAGAGGAGGAGGAGGAGGAGGAGGAGGAGGAGGAGGAGGAGGAGGAGAAGGAGGAGAAGGAGGAGGAGAAGGAGGAGGAGAAGGAGGAGAAGGAGAAGAAGAAGGAAGAGTAGGGGGAGGAAGAGAAGGAGGAGGAGAGGAGGAGGAGGAGGAGGAGGAGGAGGAGGAGGAGGAGGAGGAGGAGGAGGAGGAGGAGGAGGAGGAGGAGGAGAAGAAGAAGAAGGAAGTAGAAGAAGAGGAGGAAGAAAATGTGGAAGTGGAGGAGGAAGAGGAGGAGGAGGAAGAGGAGGAGGAGGAGGAGGAGGAGGAGGAAGAGGAAGAGGAAGAGGAAGAGGAAGAAGGAGAAGAAGAGGAGGAAGAAAATGTGGAAGTGGAGGAGGAAGAGGAAGAGGAAGATGAAGAGGAGGAGGAGGAGGAGGAGGAGGAAGAAGGAGAAGAGGAGGAAGAAAATGTGGAAGTGGAAGAGGAGGAGGAGGAGGAGGAGGAGGAGGAGGAGGAGGAGGAGGAGGAGGAGGAGGAGGAGGAGGAGGAGGAGGAGGAGGAGGAGGAAGAAGAGGAGGAGGAAGAAAAT
>BOPN01001271.1:257500-262500 GCA_017312705.2 Penaeus japonicus
CATGCTGGATTTTTTCCTTTAAATATATTGGTTGTGTTCTAACAAAATCTACTTGAAACTTGCTACAATTTATGACGGAAGGCCTTTAGTCTTTATGTCCAACTCTATAGTGGTAGTGAACACCACTCTGCTAGCAAAACCTCTAATACATATATTCTAGCTAGATAGGCCATGCATTGCTTACATACCTGACGATAAATTACCAGCGAGGTCTAAAATCTCTCTTTTGCTACATTTCAAGTCCATTCCCGTTTCTAGAATTGCAACAGGCACGGAGGAGGCAACAATTAGCACAAGGCCAGTAACAGACACATACATTATCTATACTTTTACTGAATTTTCCTTTTCTTACACACACACGCAAACAAGCACCCAAACACACGACAAAATTATTGCTCTCTCTCCTGTCAACTCCTACCCACAGAGAATCATACAACTTGTTCCCTTCCTGTGGCTGAGGTACATCACTGAGCGTATAGTCAACAGACACCAAGTCACTTTTTTGGACATTTTAATACATAAACTAAAGATAGTGGACTGTTAGGGATTTCCCTTCAGTTGGCATAGACAGCGTTGGGACAGAAGGGGTGGTGGGGTGACCAGAAAGGTTTGGTTGAGATGAAAGGGTGATATAAACCAGGTGTTAGTCAACTATGTGACTACAGACATGTCTTAGCATCATGGGGTTATGCTTGGTAAAATTCAATTAGTGTGAATTAACCCTCTCTCGACGGGTGGTACACCATTGGTACCACGCATTCAAGGGCCCGCTCGCAGGGTGCCGGCATAGGGCGTCGATCATTTAATTGATTTAGGCCTATGCGTTCGAGAGCCCCGACATTGCAACTTGCAAGGCTGGAATGCCCCCGGCATGAATGGGTTAAGTTAGGTATGGCCAGATTAAGTGCTGTAAGGCTTTACATAACATTCAGAAGGGTAAGCTTAGGTAAAATAGCTTAGGATAGCTTTGATTAGGTTAGCTTCTTTTAGTTTAATTTAGTTTTATTGCAAAAATATTTAGTTAGACATAGTATGGAGAGGTAAGGTAAGATAGGCTAATGTAAGGTTAAGTTAGGTAAAGTACAATCAAATCAGGTAAGGATAGTCAGGTTAGATTAGATAAGGTGAAATACTGACATGTATTGTAAAGTACACTACATTTAATTAAGATAAGGTAAGGATAGGTTACATTAGGCGAGGTAAGATAAGGTTAGATTACACAAAATCAAATCAAACTAGTAAGGCTGAACTACACTCCCTTAATCTAGCTCCTGTTATATAAAATTTCCTTAGCTATAGATGGATTTGACTATACTAGTTGTAAACTAGTTAATCACAGGATTCATTTTCTGACAAAGTGGAAGATAAAACTAAATACATCAAATCATAGTGGTAATGAGGACCCCAATTCCATGTATGAAAAAATCATTTTACAAATATTTAAAAGTATAAAGTATTACTATTATGAACAATCAAGATTCTGAATAGGGAAAGTATGCCACTCTCAACATAACGATTTTCTACTTGAATGCGTATAAGCAAATAGAATTAATATCATTCAAATTTACCTTCTACTTCTCATTTCCTTCTATTAAAGTTCACATTTTTAAGTGCAATATATAGCCTTATGACTAAAAGTTCAACAATATTTGAGAATTTTTTATGATTAAATAATGTGCTCCATTTTAAGTATTTTACAGAATTAACATTCTGAAATAAGTTTGAGGTATAAGTTTACTTATCATTACTATTGCTTTTTCAATGAGAAGAAATTAGCGAAGAATTTTCATAAGGGTATCGTAAATCTAGATGAAAAAGTTATACTAATTGGTTCAGCTTCATTACTTTTCAAAAATCAAAAACAACAAAATATAAGTGAAATCACAGAACAGTAACCAAAATAATACATACTAATTTACCAAGTTGAAAAGCTGTATCAAACGCACAATGGCAAACATCAACTCTCATCTGGTAATGTAAGCCACCTCAATCTGTGTGAGGTAACCGTGATAGAGCTGTCTCTCTCATTTATATCTATTTGATTCGGACCCAGTTGGTGGTAAAATAATCTGTAATTCCTAAAAGATGTATCATATAACATGTGTTAAAAATTGCCTTCTTAGTTATACTAGTACCAACCATTCATAATCATCAGGTTAAGTCTGGGTATGGCGACACATTTACTCCTCAAACAATATTTAGAAATAACTGACTGCCTGCCAGAGAGGTTGTCCCTGGATAAATCTTTGGTAATAATTTAATTATGAAAGAATTGCTGTGATCATTTTGCTTCTTTGTTCATTTCACAGATTTACTCCATTAACCACAATATTTGTCCCTCTTTGCCTCTTTTGGTGGAAATAAAAATTGCAGAAGTTTTGAAATCTGGAATTCTAACAGAAACAAAGAAACGGAAGTATCATCAAATAAAATCAATACCATAAAATACAAAAAAAATCGAATAATAACCATAATTAAAATAAGCAAACCTTTCTGCCAAACACGAATTTCCCGACTAATGTCACATCTAAAGACAAATGCAGAAGGAGAGGGTATACATCTACCCAGGTCTTACGTTTCTAATATAATTTATTCTTCTCAACCTACATCATTACGAACAAAAATAACAAAATCCCGAAGGTCAGTGAACACCTTGAGAGGACGTCCTGTGACATCATCTCAAAAACATCGCCTTTTCTACGATATATAATCATATCACGTATCTAATTCACTTCCAATTTTTCCCTACAAATGGCCTTACCTTTGGGGTTTTGAAGAGCTCCATGACGTCGCGACAAAGAAAAGTTGCAATTCATAAAACTTTCGAAGCGACAATCACTCATTCAACGTCATCAACAACTCCCATCTGTCAGCATTTCTCACAAACTCGTGTACTTCTAAGCCGTGGAAAAAATAATAATTCCGATTGAGAATTCTTTATTATTCTATTTCCTTGTCTAGGTCTATCCCTTCTATATAGAGAGTATATCGAGGTAATTTTATGATGGGTAGTAATCTTCTTTAAATATTTAGTACTTTCGTTAGAAATGTATAAACAGGCAGACGACGGATGTAAACAAAAATGGCGACTTTTCAGCGCGCGAAACTTGAATATCCTTTTAGCGTATTTTCGTTGTTTATGTTTCAGAGTTTATCATATCACGCACTGACATATTTTATTCGCATAGATAAGCGTAAATATACGCTCATTTATCATGATCATTATGATGATAATGAATATGACAAGAATATTATTGAATTTAATCATTATCCTAATAATACTGATAATAAAAATACTGATAATGATAGCAACAATATGAATGACGATACAACTTATGAAAAAATAATAACAGAATAATAGCGTGGACAATTATAATGGTAATTTAATAAGATAATGATCACAATCATTATTGTATCTGTCTTACTATTAACATTATTGCTATCATAATTATTGTAATTATTATCATCATCGTCATTATCATTATCAGCACCATCACTACAATTAAAATCATTAAGTTTATCGCTAGTTTCATTATCATTGTTATAATTCTTGAAATTATTATAATTGTTGTTGTTTTCATTATCATTATCATCATGATTATTGTTATCGTTATCATCATCATTATCATTTTTGTCATTATCATTACTATCATTATCATTTTCATTATTATCATTGTTATTGTTATCATTGTTATTATCATCATTATTATCATGATCATTATCATTATAATCATTATTATTATCATTGTTGTTGTTATCATTATGCTCATCATTATTATTATCATCATTATTGTCGTATTCATCAATATCATAATTATTGTTGCTATCATTATCATCATTATTAATACCATTGTTGTTATAATTTTCATTATCATTAGTTTTGTTTTATCATTGTTATATTTATCAGTATTATCATTATCCTTTCATCATTATTATCATTGTCATTATTACTATTATTATCATCATTATTATATATATATATATATATATATATATATATATTTTTTTTTTTTTTTTTATCAATATTATTATCATCAGTAGAATCATTATCGTGATTATCGTCATTCCTGTTGCTAGTATTATTGAAATTATCATTATTATTAACATGGTGATGGTGATCATTATAATTATCAATACGATCATTTTTGTTATCATTATTATTATCATTATTATTAGTGTTATTATTATCATTATTATATCATTACCATTATCATTGTTATCATTATTATGATAATAACTATTTTTATTATTACTATTATTTTTATTGTTATTATGATAATTGTTCTGAATATCATCATTACCATTTTCATTTTCATTATCATTACGATCATCATTATTGTTATCATTATCATTACCATTATCATCATCATCATCATTATTATCGTTATTAAAACTAATATTTTGTATCATCATTATCACAATCATTATCATCATCATCACGTTTATCATCATATCCATAATCAATATCATCATAATACTTCATATCATTATCATTATTATTAGAATGATGAGACCAAAATAATAACAATTTTATCAGCAACGATGCTTATAATGAGGCGTGTGATGATTATTATCCAAAATTAAGCTTGATAACAATAATAATACCAGTAGGATAGCAGCTTGTTATTATAATGATTGTGATGATGTTGTAAAATTATATATAGCAAAGGATACATAATGATGATGATGATGAATATTACAATTGCAACAGAAATAATAAAGATGATATTAATTGTGAAAACAGTGATGATATCAAGAATGATGATGGTGATGGTGACAATAATGATAAGGGTAATATCAATATTGATAACAATGGTAACAATAATGATAATGGTAATATCAATATTCATAACAATGGAAACAATAATGGTAATGATGATAACAATAATAGCGATGATGATAATAGCGATAATGATAACGATGATAATGACAGTAATAGTAATAATGATAATGATAATGATAATAATGGTAATGTTAATATCAATGATAATAATGATAAT
>BOPN01001271.1:267500-275000 GCA_017312705.2 Penaeus japonicus
CTCTCTCTCTACATTCTCAGCTGTACACAAATATTTTTTAAAGTGAAAATTGACTCTTTTGACACTTTTTTCCATACAGCCAGTCATTCGTTTGAGTAATAAGCTATACTTTTCACAATAATTTACGATGTGCTTTAACAGCTGAAAATTAATAATAAGTGGACCTTTTGATCCGAGAGAGAGTTAGTTTGCAAACCTCACAGAGCGGAACAGAGGACAAAGAATGGCCGGTGTTACCATTCACTGACAAAAGTGAGATTTGAACTTTATGTTTGTGTATGGAGGTAGGTATGCATATGTGTATATGTCTGTGTGTGTTGGTGTGCGGAATAGAGAGAAAACAATATATATATGTTGGTGTATGTATGAGTGAGTGAAATCACAAAACAACACCTTCACCGAAAACTCGACGTCTCACCTGGCTTGTGTTCTTGTAGACACACCTAAGGACATCCTTCGAGTCCGTGCAGTACATGTCCGTGGCCTGAGCTCTCAGCACTACAATCCATACCAGCCACAGCACCACAAGATTCTTCGTCCGTCGACCATCCATCGTGGCTCTTTAGAACTCTCCAAAATCTTTTGAATTCTTTCAAATCCAACCGCCGAGTGTGTTGAGTGTCCTCTTCCTAGTTATCTTCTCTTCCTCTTATTTCGTCTTTCGGCAACAGAGCGCCCAGCCACCCCTAAGGAACTCGGAGTAAGATGTCGTGTGCCATTGTCTAAGCAGTCTGTTTTGGGAACTGTTGAATACCAAAGCTCGTGCCTGACTGACGATCTGTGTGACTCAGATTAAACATATGCGCGTTTCCTGTTTAGTGCTATAGTTGGTTTCATTGGAAATGTGACTTGAATATTCCTGAACACAATGGAACGAAACTGTTCTAATAAACGTTTCAGCGTTTCTTATCAAATACTGATTTTGACTGCTGCAGTTGAAATTCTGCAAATGAATCTAACAGCCCCGATACATAGATAAATAAATGATATCCAGTTGTAAGTTCTTTGACGGAGGGCCATTGTATTGTATCTCGACGTCCTTAGTAATGGCGTCACATCCTCGCTGACTCAGTATCCTCTGGATGGAGCATAGGACCCGAGATAATGGTGGAATGGCGCTTCTCTGTGGTAGCTCTCGTGTGAGGGCTTCCTGTTTCATTTGTTTTTCTTACTAAATTTCATTCTCTCTCTCTTTCTCTCTCTCTCTCTCTCTCTCTCTCTCTCTTTCTCTCTCTTCTCTCTCTCTTTTAGATATTAACAGACTCATACATGACAATGTAATATATTCGTTTATCTCAATGTCTCTTTTTATATCACTACATAAGTTGGTCATACATTAAGCTCTACGTGCGGTAAGTTAGCGGCTAGACCAACAAAAAATTGTGGTTTTCCAAAATTTTAACCAGATACAGTCCTCAACCCCCCCCCCCCCCAACATTCTAACAACACACGTCATTCATTCTCGTATATATCTCAAGAGCCACTTGACCTTTGACAAGAACAAAAGACCTTACTCTAAACAAAGAATTTTCATTAGTGTCACACAACGTAAAATACTGGTAATATGTTTGGTAAATATATGCATCGATAAAAAAATTAACTAAGTAAACGAAGAAAAGCATGAGTTATGGTGATGATAACAGAAGGAAAACTTTTAGGTGAGTGATGCAATATCTGCCGAGGAGAAAGCCACACTTTAGATGTTGTAAATAGCATAATGATATTTGGAAAATATCATTGATGTATGTGATGTTGTAAGTGTATTGTACGATTCAGTGATTGTGTACACAATATGTATTCAATACGTGTATAAACATTATTTGTAATTATGCATTTATGAAAATTTTATATTTTTTCTGAGTGTTTTAAACTATGACACATTATCTAACGAATCAATATTTCCGAGGAAATCAAATTTAAATTGGTTAGATACAAATGCATGAGTGAACTATATACTCATCGTCGTCCAGCCTTCAAGACAAGCGTATTATTGCAAACTTTTCCTATAACGAATACTGGAAAAAATAATGAGCGAAAATTATCCACTTTCCAAAGCAAGACATGAAACAGCCGTTCCAACGGTTACATTCTTATGATGCTATATGTTATTAGTAACAATCCGTTTTCACCAATTTTCGATTCTGAATAATTATCCCTGTCTAGACTGGCTTACTTCTTTTGGAGCGTCCGGTCCTTTTGCCGTGACGGATAGACGTATCCGGGGAATGAAAGTAAAACTCCATGGATAAAGAATGACGTCAGTCATACAAACGTTCACAAGGCTAAAGAAAGAGAGAGAGAGAGAGAGAGAGAGAGAGAGAGAGAGAGAGAGAGAGAGAGAGAGCGAGAGAGAGAGTGCGAGCGTAGAGAAAGGGAAAGGAAGGATATATATATTTGGTGTTTAGTGTATGTGTACCGTGCATAGTTCCATCATGAGCAAATTGATTCTGAATATACCTGTAACAACCAGCTATTTAAATATGCTTGTCTTTGTTACACGTACACAAATTCATTTCACTGGAACTGTCGTAAATTAATCATTATCCCAATTCCGTAGAAACAGGAAGGCATCCACTTTTTCCTTCTTCCCTCTCTAATTATTTAAGTTTAATGAACCGTAGGATGTGGTTTCCGAAGCCTCAGATGATATTTTTGAACTCATACGTGTTGCTTTGTGATGAAAATATAAACTTGTGTTTGTGATAAAACTGTATTTCACTCTTCTTGATGTCCATATACTAGGCAAATTCATCAGTTTGCAATATTTGTCTGAAGATGAAATCAAGAAGGATTTCGAAACTGTATATCATATGCTACATTCCTAATACAATGTACACTTATTCTATGTGACAAAAATGTAATGTGTACATGGTAATGAAAAGTAAAATGAAAAAAAAATATTTGTAGCAAACTCTCACTAGGGCCATGGCAAAGTGGGAAAAACTAATGATTACAGGGTTTATATTGAGAGTCTATTTTTTATTTTTTCCTAGACAAGGAAATGGAGGTGTAGAAATACTAATAATGAAATGCTGTTTGCTCTGGAACACTTTTACTCTTAGGTTCTAAATATTTCGAGTACTGTAGTATTTATAACAAAGTATGATGAAATTTTCATACTTGATCTTTGTTTGTGTGGTTCAGATTAGAGAATTTGCAACTGGAATCCAATCTATTTTACAGCATCAAAAAGGGATTATCTAAATATAAAATACAGATGAATATCCAGTTTTCATGTATTAACAAGTTCTCAATTTACCTAATATCACTGATGGGCACAGATGGTATGAATGAAAATTAATTACTTCATAGAGCAAGAGACATAATTGGCGCACTTTGACTAAATCCTAAGATGCTGTAACAATGCAATTGCATCTCTTACTTAAGGAAGTTAGGAACTCTCATTTATACCTTCTCTACATTTGTCAAAATGACCACTATCCCTTTGGTAAATGTGAACCTTATTATATGTGCAGTAAAAAGGAGATGCAAAATCATAGTAGAAAAACTATATTGTTTATTTTGTTCTTTCCTATCAAAAAAAAGAAAAGAAAAAATATACAATGCACTTCCATACAAATAACATTTGATTCCTGTCTTAATGGTTAGTATTTCTTCTTTGTCACTGATAATTTCCTAAAATTCACTAATCACAGTTCACAAAGTATACTTTCCACCATTTATCCTCCTGAATGGGAAAAATATGGTGTAATATATCTATACCTATTAAAATATAATTTTTACTATATATATATATCTCCATAATTAATGAACATTAGACTAAACGTAATACAGTAATATTTTAACACATATGGTAAACTGGATACAAAGTTAATATTTAAAGACTAATATACAAATACAAAAGAGCAAATGTGAAGGAATGATACAGCACAATGGTTACAAAAAGCAAATTTTGAGAGCTATAGGCTATTGGCTCTATTCATGTAGTCTCCTTTTAAGAAATTTAAGTCACCAAAGGATAACACTCCAAAAATGAAAAATTGTTGAGGCAACTACAAATATATCCTTTATACACAATATTATCTTACTGAAAAGTGAGGTTACGGTTTTAAATTTATCCTGAATTTCATTTTCAGGTCGGAAGATATGATGAAATCCATGGGGATTTTGAAACCACTGTAATGTTCAACGGGTCAACATCAGTTGATGCATTGAAACATTTTTTTTTCTTAGTTTCTCAAGCTTTATCCAATTTTTACAACCATATACAAAGGTTAATCTATTTTTAAGGTTATTAAAGCTTGCCTACTGCACTGATACAAAATTATCAAATTATATAAGCTTGGAAAAATGTAGGTCTGGGAAGACTGTTTACAGAAATAACTGTAAATATGAACATTTTACTCAAAATTTAAAAGCAGCATGTATATTGCAGCATGTATATTGTGTGCGGTTACTATAATATATTGTTAAATGAATAGCAAATTATCCAACTTGAACAAATAATAGAAAAAAGTGGGAAGCATGCAGATTTTCTTGGTTCTACTCAGATTTCAGTGGTCATTCAGAAGGTTCTCTCATGGTTTGTTAGAAAATCTATATTTTTTAAAATCTAATTAAGATGTTTCCCCTTCTGCCAATTACAGTAAATGGCTTAATAAATCAAACTGTAATTCCAGGTATAGTTAGCAATCTTTCAATAATTTCCAACATCAAAATTTCCATTCAAAAATGTCTTTGAACTAGTGTCCACAATGGCACAACTGAACACAAATATTTCTGTTATGCTTATACACCTCAAACCTTATAGCCTACAACTCTCACTAAATAACACTTCAAAAAAGTTATTACATAAAAATGAAACTATAAAATGTCAAAACAAAGAACATCTTAAAATACATCTACTGTGATCATAAGTTACCAAGGCCGTAGATTTCCACTTAGATTTCTGCAGTTTAAAGTTGGCAGTGATGAATTTCTTGCATAGTATTTGAAATACACACAGGTGGCAGTTTACATTAAAATTCTTGTGAATGAAATGGAAAAAAAGAAAAATCAAATGTCAAATAATCAGCTAAAGTTATCTAAAAGGAGTTCTTCAAATTAAAAGTTATTGTTGGCAAAGGATCAACTAAATAATGCAATCCAAATCTGACAAAATACCTTTAATACTTGATCAAGATATCTTTTTGGCAATACTGTTGACCTGACATATGCATTCTCAATAAATGACCAGCTGTCACTTATGAGATAATTACAATACTCTTGGTTTAGACATTCAACTGAGGAGACTTTTCATTGTGGTAGTCCTTTGGACATTGGAAAGTAATTTTCACTTATATATACATATACATACATAGATACATACATATACATATATATATATATATATATATATATATATAATATATATATATAATATATATATATATATATACATAAATACACACACACATATATATTACACACACACACACACAAATGTATAAGTATGTATATGTATATGTGTGTGTGTGTGTGTGTGTGTGTGTGTGTGTGTGTGTGTGTGTGTGTGTGTGTGTGTGTGTGTGTGTGTGTGTGTGTGTGTGTGTGTGTGTGTGTGTGTGTGAGAGATAGAGAGAGATAGTGATAGAGATAGAGAGACAGAGATAGATAGACAGATACACACATAGACAGACAGAGAATATTTACGGCGCAATACATGTCTTCAGGTGTGTAATCCTTTCACTCCCTTCCCCAGCCTGTGTTTCTTCTCAGTCCATCTAAGTGAACCCCACGTACGAGGTTCGAACGAGGTTCAAAGCATTCTATCCGTTATCCCAAGTGTTGCTTTGGAGGACGTGTTGCAGGCGACCTTGGACTCATCTCACATGACCTTTGCGCAAGAGTAGACACTTTCTGAGAACTCCACTTGTCGATACCAGGTACAAGTACAAGTGTGCGTTAAATGTATTGCAATTTTGGACATGCGTTGAGTAATGTTGAAAAGAGAGAGAGAGAGAGAGAGAGAGAGAGAGAGAGAGAGAGAGAGAGAGAGAGAGAGAGAGAGAGAGAGAGAGAGAGAGAGAGAGAGAGAGAGAGANGTGTGTGTGTGTGTGTGTGTGTATGTATGTATGTATGTATGTATGTATGTATGTATGTATGTATGTATGTATGTATGTATGTATGTATGTATGTATGCATGCATGCATAGTATGCATAAATGATTTCATAATGGCAGTTGAAATTATTCATATTCCAGCTAAATTTGGCACTTTGCAGTATATATTGTTCAGAAGTTCTGCTCGAATATATTTGTCAAAGATAGAAATAGAAGGTAGTATAAATAGAAATGAAAGTACAGATGTACCATTCTCTCTTTATATATTCAATAAATTTCACTATAGTTTTCTATTACAGTATGATGAATTACAGCAACTTTTATCACTTGAACTGATACAAATAACCATGAAAAAGAGTTATTAAAAAAGTTTGGGGCGTGGATGACGCGTTTGGCTACCAATACACAAGGTAAGGGACTCGTCACTACTATCATTGCTGTTCATCATAGACTATGAGTGAATGAAACTTGTTCTTGCTGAAATTTGAGTAATGGCTATTGAAACACTGAATTTTATGGGGGCAGGGAACGGGGATACAGTAAACTTTTGAGAAAAGAAAAATCAAATACTTTGATGTTTCTACGCTTACATTTCTGGCTTTGAGAGAGAGAGAGAGAGAGAGAGAGAGAGAGAGAGAGAGAGAATGTTATGGTAAAATTCATGGTGATTTTACCTCATCCTTGAGAATTTATAATGTCATGAATATAATTTTGCTTTTAGTATCAAATACACTTTTTTATACATAATTTTTCAGTATAATACTACAACACATATAAAGAAATTATTTTAAAAATCTCTTTGCTGCCAGAATATTACTACATTCTTCGATGTATCACATCCTATTCACATGTAGAATCTTTATATCAGTACAAAAAATGCTAAATATATTCTTTAAATATTATATATTTTTCCTATTCTATTCTAAACTGTAACAGATGTATGACAATCAGAGGTGAAATACTGCAATCAATCAGGCATTTATCTAAAAGTCTAAATCTAGTCAGTAATAATGGACTTGGGAACCATAATAACGCATCAACACCCAAGAACTTTTCTGTATGAACACAGCTGCAATCTTCTTTCATTAACAATTTCCGTCCTTTGAGATTATCTGGCAATTACTGTTTAGTTATTCCTATCACCATCTGTAACAAAGGTATAACACATCACACATCACCAATGGCTTGTTGGCTTATCTCATTGTCGGTGAGTCCCAACACTATTTCTCATCTTCTCTATTTATCCACAACAAGCAGCAGTCAAACAAGACTCAGGCTGCCTAACACTTGCAGATCAAATTTATCCCAGCAAAACTCTCTTCATCCTAGCAGCTGGCTGTTCGTCTTCTTCGCTCTCAGACTCTGAGGACGAAGCCCGGTAATAAGCTGGCGTCTTGGAGGAGCACCGTGAGGAACACAGGTAATGCATCAAAGGCACT
>BOPN01001271.1:280000-282500 GCA_017312705.2 Penaeus japonicus
AATTCTATATTCCGGACTTACTGCAATGGCGCAAAACCGTAAGACGTAGAGAGAGAGAGAGAGAGAGAGAGAGAGAGAGAGAGAGAGAGAGAGAGAGAGAGAGAGAGAGAGAGAGAGAGAGAGAGAGAGAGAGAGAGAGAGAGAAGCGCATACAAAATCTTAAGATAGAGTAAGAATAATAGCACGTGTATGATAACTGCAGCAACCACTACTACAAAATTCAAGGAATCAAACGTAAAAGAAAGTTTGTCGTGACGCGAGGTGAACTGTAAGTCAAAATTCAGCCTTAAAATAAGACATGGAGTGATTCATTACCTATTTCTCACTCTCTCCTCACCTCGCCACCTCTCTTCCCATCCACCCCTCCCTCTCTCGCTCTCTTTCTCTTTCACTCACTCGCTCTCTTTCAATCACTCCTTCTTTCTCTCTTTCAATCTTTCACTTTCTCTTTCCTTTTTCACTCATTCTCTTTCTCCCCCCCTCCCCTTCTCTATCCCTCTCCTTCTCCATTCTCACTGTCCCTGACAAGAACTACGTGCAGTATCGAAGAACAAGTTTCGGAGCAACTGAACCGTTTATTCCAGCAAAATGTAACAAAGATCAAGTGCTATTTTCACTATCATGGACTTCCAAATATCAGGGTGAGTGCCATTATCATTAATCTAAACAGAACTATTGGCGGCATCATTATCCATTCCTAAGCGCTTTATTAAATCCTAGACCCATATTCCTTCGCAAACCCGATAACAAAATGCAAGGTCACAAAGACACAAAAAGCTTTAACAAATGTGTGAAGCACCGAACTGTCCTTGTTGCTAACAGCCAAGTCGTTCGGGCAGCTCAAAACCTCGCCCGTTACCGCTAGTATATCACACAGAAATCACCTTCTTTATGTTTCTTTTGTCTTGCTTTCTTTCGTGTGTCTGTTTGTCTCTTTCATGTCTGTGTACCTATACAATATCCTCAATACTACATCACAGTGTAGAAAAATAAAATTATATCCGTAATCAACTGTTATAAAGTTCGCTAAATATGTAATGAATTCCTAGATATAAATAATTTATTTCTTCATGATATTCCTCTCGCAAAATGGGTCACGGCCTTGGCTGCTATTATCAAGAATATCACTTTAATAATCTCTTTATACAAAGGACAGTCATGTTGCCAATCAAGGCATTACGGATATATAGAAAATTAAAATTACATTGTCAATCATACCTTTAATTCTTAATTGTAATAAGAACAAAGATATTAATACACTTCAATTACAGTTATCATAATGATGATAAAAAAGTAATGATTCTTACAATTTCAGTGTGGCAAAAATAATTGGAACATCAACAAACAACCTTAATAATAATAATAATAATAATAATAATAATAATAATAATAATAAAAATAATAAACAATAGTGAGATGAACACAATGTTGAAAATTATAGGAACAATGACAATAATGATGAAGGTAACCAAGTGATGATAATTAAGGTGATTATGAGCTTAGATATGATTATTCAATAGAAATACACAGCTGTCATTCATTCAATAATAATGCAAATAATTATAAATACATACATGCATATGAAGATGATGATGATGATGTCTGTAATCATGACAAGAAATACAAGTACAAACATTGTGTGGAATAAAAATAATGATAATTATGATACTGAAAGTAATAATATCATTATAATAATAGTAATAATACTGCTGTTATTATCATCATATCAGTATTTTCATCATTACATACCTGATGGAAAAAAAAAAAATAATGACAACAAAAACAACACTACTATTATTATACTAATATTAATACAATAATTCATGATGACTACAGAAATACAAGTAATTATGATGATTGTACAAATAAAAACACATGATGATGATAAAACAAAAATAATAACAATTATAATTATTATTATTATTAATATAATTGTTATATCAATAATAATAACCATAATAAAATGAATAACAATATATATATTTTTTTAATGTAATGCTCAATATAATAATCAAAATATTCAGATAATAATGTTGATACTGACAACAAGATAACAATAAAAATTATAATGATAATAATAATAACAATAATAATAATAACAATAACATAGTAATCATACCAATTACGATAAAAATGATGATAATGATAATGATTATTACAATTATTATAAAATAATAAAATAAAAAACAATAATAACTATAATTATTATAATTTTACAGTAATAATGATGAAAATAATAATAACATTAATACTGCTACTACTACTACTAATAATAATGGCAACTGAAATAACATAGTAATAATAATAGTAATAGTAATAATAATAATAATAGTAATAATAATAATAATAATAATAATAATAATAATAACAACAATAATAATAATAATAACAATAATAACAATAGCAACAGTAATAATAACTATAATAATCCAAACCAGTAAATGAAATCAAATAATAACACATGAAATAACTGCATTGTTGTAAGATTTGTTAAAAACAC
>BOPN01001271.1:292500-302500 GCA_017312705.2 Penaeus japonicus
TAGAAAGAGGGATAAGATGAGATAGATAGAGACGGAGAATATTACTGAAAAATGTTACTGAAATCCTGCAGAAAAAAAGTTAAATGGATAGGCATCATAAATATATCAGCTTTTGGGCTATTTTTTTTCACAGTTATGTGAATATACTGTACACTTGAGACAGGTGTATATTCATGTAACAGTGAGTAATTGATGGTAGGTACTATCATCAATTGCTCTTACTTCTTCACAGGTTTATCTTCAAACAAGGAGACACTGATGAGAAGAAAGAAAAAATGAAAAATCTAATTTACTACTTTCTTTATTACTCAACAAAATATAACTATTTTGCACAAACTTTAATTTTAACAAGTTAGGTATTCTTGTTTTTCTTTAAACTTTGTTCCCAACAAATTATGAAAAATAAAACATCCATATTCCACAACCTAACATGTCGCAAGATCATATACAATGGTTCTTATATTTCAAAAAAGGATGTTTAATAAAGTTTTCCCTAAATTTCATATGATATGATCTAATATCAACAACATTAGCTGGATTATATATACAGTATCCAGTTCTAAGATTTTCTATTTAATATATCATGTATATATTCACTACTACAACATTTATTTTAATTTTCGAGATTGAAATACATACGTGTATTACTCTGGCTGTACAACTATAGTCAGACTTGCCCAATTATAATGAAGTGTGCTTGGGCACCTAACCAACACTAAATGAGAGGACCTAGACTTCCCTTTCCTAGATGAATTTTCTAATTCACTCATTTCGCTTGTCGCTGCATAAAATTCCTCATGCAAGAGCAGCAGCTGCATCAGTGGCTCCAGAGCGACCCAGCCGATGCCCCCGCCAAGTCCGAGAGTGAGGCAGAAATTCCCTTGGGTGACATAGCCCATGATTTTGCGCGAACAGCACTGCAAAGGGTCTTCTCTTGGCATCAGCCACAAATCTTCCATTGCTTTGGGGTAGGCTGAATACTTGGCTACAATATCCTGGGAGAAAATAGGTAGTCCTCAGATACAGTGTTAATGAAATATGAAAGTTTCCCTTCTCTGGAAAAAGAAAGATGGTAATGAAAAGATGAAAGGTGATGTCTTTCTAAACTTGAGAGAGAGAGAGAGAGAGAGAGAGAAATAAAGAAAAAGAAATAAAGAAAAGCAACAGAAAATGGAAGAAAAGAAAGAATGAAAGAAAGAAAAAAACAAAGGCTAATATTCTGCAAAAGATAAATGAGACCATTAATTTATGCGCATTAAATGAGAACTAAATAAACTCCAGATAAAGAATAGATATTGTTTCCAAGAAGCAAAGATTACCAAAAGAGTATAAAAGCCTCCAAGGGTAAGTCCAATTAACCCTTTCCTGACGGGGCATGCGCTACGCGAAAACCCCTATGCTGGGCGATTGCAATATTGCATTGGAATCGTCACACTGACATGATGCCCTGGCATCGGGAATTTAGCTGTGTCACACGAGTGTGACGCACTGTCATCATAGGGTTAACAGTCTTATGTATCAAAAGAAGAAAATAAATAAATCTAAAACATCTCACTTACTGATAAGGAGTATTATCAAAAGCACTGCATTATGACAAAAATATGTAATTCTTTAGGATCTGCAAACTCCATAAAATCAACTCACCTGATTCTCCTCTTCAACCTTCTGAAGTGCCTCACTGATCTTCTTATCAAGTGGCTTATCAACTGCATTCGCCATTTGATGCTCTTCTGATATTTTCGACCGGGCTTTCTTCCTGAGTCGTTGCAATCTAGCCTAAAAATGGTATCAAAAATATATTAGAATTAGGGACAGAAATAGAGGGAGAGCAGGGGAGGGAGAGCAGGGGAGGGAGGGAGGGAGAGAAAGATGGATTAGGAGGAGCAGGGGAGAGAGAGGGAGAGATGTGTATGTGTATATGTGTGTATATGTGTGTGTGTGTGTGTGTGTGTGTGTGTGTGTGTGTGTGTGTGTGTGTGTGTGTGTGTGTGTGTGTTTGTTTTCCCTGTGCAGTCTTATTATATTAATGTCAGACAAATAGGCTCCTCTCTTTAATTCAAGATAATATGATGAACAATGATAAAATACTATGATATTCACAATAGACATCAAACAGGTATGAGATTAAAAGCAGAAAATTAGTTATAAATATCATAATCATATTATAATCAATCATATAGTACTGACAACAAATAATGGTATTATCCTCATCACCACTTGTGAACTAACCCCAATCTTCTGATGTTCTTCTTTCAATCGCACACGTTGATCAGACTTGGTATCTTTATGTGGTGGCTCCTGGAGGTTGTTACTTTGATCCATAGGTTTCTCCGGCTTCATTCTGTTTTTAAGGTCTTCCATCTGTGGCAGGCATATCATGGCACAAGATTCTAAGACACCTTTTCCCTCCACCTGTAGCCTCACCATTACCAAACACCTTGTATCTATTTCCCTTAGACTTCCCACCATGTCCTCCACTGCTGAAGTAAACAGATGACCAGTGGCAGTGACTGTGTCTGAACCAGATTCCTCCTCCGTCATTTTACATTCTGTTATAGTCTCGAGGTAGGGGTCTATTTTTGATGATTTGTAGGGAACGGTCTGAGATACGGTGATTGCTTTTCTTTTCTTCCCTGCTCTCTTGGCCTTGATTCTATTGGAAGCATCTCCACAAAGTCCAGCTATCTTATTCAGTAGTGTTGTGTCTCTAAGGACAAAGAAATCCCCTGTCCCCTCTTTCCAGTCACTGATCAGTCTCCTCCAAGGTGGAGAAAAGGGATATTGCACACCTAACTTTATGAAGTTGTGCCTCTCTGCTGGGGGCCTACTGAAATATTTTTTTCGCTTCTCCTGGTCTTCCTCAGTAGAATATATTTCTGCTGAAGGTGTGTCAGGCATTAGGAACGGAGGCAAGGAGGTAAGAGCCTCCATCACAAGGTTTACTAACTCTTTCTGGCCAACAGGAACACCACCACAAAATACCAGTGACATCCATACACTCATTGCCCATCCTGCTGGTATCAATATGTCCCATCCAGCACCTGTAAATAATTGAGCCACAATCATTGTTATGTAGGAAAAGCTTTAACAATATTGACATTTTCTCATAGGATCCTAAGCAGTATAAATATTGTATACAAAGAACATCACGCACCACTGTAATAGATGCTGGCCTTTCAAAGGTAAAACAAAATCTACAATAAAGTAAGAAAAAGGCTGTCAATCCAAATATATCAATGTGGAGGTGATAATTCATGAAAAAAAAGTATCTCAAATCATCTTACAAGTCCCATACCATGTCCAGCAGAATGGGTTGGTGGTCTTGACATCAGTAGAATTGGCAGCTTAGCTTCATCTGGGTTTTCAGCACCTCTCTCTCCTGGGACCAGCATCTTTGACCGTTTCTGGTTGATGACACTATCATCTTCTTTAGTCAGTGTCACTTCATCTCTGAGTCTGTTGTCAAAAATGGGGCTCTCTACTGGCCAGTCTGATCTTTCCATGAGAATACTTGTATCTAAAAATGAGACGGGAAAATTATCATCGTAAAATCACAAAAATATAACACTTTGATCAAAATATACTGATTCCTTCATACTAGCTGAAGTAGCAAGACTGATGTACATGCCTGCATAGCAGCATTTCTACAAATGTGACAGATACCATATCTTTGATGTTAAAGGTACATGCATTGGGCATTATATATTTCAAAATAAACCAAAGCTTACCAGGAACAGTGGTCTTGAGAGGTAACTTTTTGTGGGGCAAGGTGATCCTGGGGTCACGTAGAGTCATGGGCAAAACTGAATGAGGAGGTGGAGGACAAGAAGAAAATAATTTCCAAGCTTCTAACTGTTTCTTGTAAATCAATTGTTGGTCTTCATCATGATAGTACCGTTGCCACCACGGCTGATCTTTGGGGTCATCCTCTTTTTTCAGTGTTATATCAGCAGGGAACAGAGCAGCATTTAAGACAGAGTAAGACTGGGGCCCTGTTACATGGAACCTATTTATGGTATCTTTGAGCAATGTCATCTTCACCCTGGAATCAGGTGAAGTGTACTTTGGTGTCCTGAGAAAGGGGATATTCTTTTTGGCAATTTTTGATTCATTCACATTTTTCTTGGTAGAATGGCTATTTTCTTTTACTTCTGCCATTTCACCTTTCTTCTCATTTGTAAGAGTTTCACCATCCTTTGAAGTCTCTGTCGATAATTCCATGTCTTTACAACTAGCTTCTGTTTCTCCCTTAATTTCCTCTATTTCCATGGGATTATCACTTTCCTTTGACTCTTCAGACAATTTCTTCTCTTGATCTTTCTGTTGGATTGCATCCGATGCTTCATCTACTTTCTTCTCCAAGTTATACGTCTCTACCAGCATATTCACAACCTGACTGTGAGCTGATGGATGGACCCAGAGCCAAAGCTGTGAGATCTCTGTCTCTTTAACATCTTGGTGGTTTCCTGCTTTGGGATGCCACATAATGTCAACACTTCCAATAGCTCCATATGGTTGCCTGAAAGAGAAAATTCAAAATTAATACCTAACCACAAAATGATGACAATGGTAAGGGGATGAGGAGGAGGAAGAGTAAAGAGAAGAAGAAAAAAAAAGAGTACCTGTATTTGCAGATCATGGATCCTTTCATATCTTATTTTAACATGTTACCTGGTTATGGCAAAAAGTTGTACCTACCCCTTTGGGATTCCCTTCTTTAGATGGGCAAAATATCAGCCACCAGCCAACAATACTGGCTAACCTGTGGCCAAACAACTAACACAATGATAATATAACTTTTTTAGGAGTATTATACTTCAAAGTGAATTCTGCTAATTTTGCACCAATATGCAATATGCAGCTAAACAGACACTCATTTAATAAATCAAGTCAGTGTAAAATGGGGGTAACATGTTAATTATCTGAATGGCAGTACTATCAATTTAAGTCAATTAATACATTTGCTGGAGACTGCTCCTTCTTCTAAATCATCAAAGGTATGATTGATGCATCTCATTTCATAGCAAACCAGAGGTCACAACAGCTTTTTGTATATCTTAATATGAACGCATAACATTTTTAAAAATGGAATTTCACCATGCAATGACAATCTTTAACATGGAAATTCTTTGTTTTATGTGAATATTCATAAGTTCATCATGACTACCTCAATGTTTTACATGCTAAAAAGAAGGATAATGATTCTGCCATTCCAGTTAAACATTAAAATTTCTTGTTAATTACAACAGGAATGTTTTTTTTTTATATTCAAATCTTCCATAGTAGTATGGCATTAGAAAAAAATCTATTCATGGGTGGATCACACTGCACCAAAAAAAATCTTGGGGACCCAACCCTGGGTCACATTGCAGAAAATGTGTTCACACAATGTCCCTAGCCTTTTTTCCTGCCATATCATTTGAAAATCAGTGTTTTTTATTATTATAGCAGAAAAAAAAGGCTTGGGACCTTTCTACCTTTGTAAAACTAAAAACATAGTGAAAATACACTAAATGTACTAACTTAGGCCAAAACTACATCCTCAGAAATGTAAAGGATATATCATGAACTATCTGTGAACCACTAACTTGTCTTTCACAAAGAGAGTCAGAGACATCCATCTCTTGCCCTGCAGAACCTGAGGACTTTGAAGCCTTGCGAAATCTAGAGATTGTGATATGGGTGACAGACCAGCTAGCAGAGAAGCTCTTGTTCCTTCTAGTTCAATGCAGCATAAATAGGAGACATCCTGTTTTTTTGAAAGAAAAATAATAATTAACAGAGAGTAAAAACTCCTATATGATTTGAAAACAATAAATGTTGCGTGGGTAATGACTATCTACTCGATAAAAGGGGTAATTTTGGGTATAAAAGGAAATGCAAATAGTTTACATTACATTATCATACATTTTGCACATCAATGTACCTGAAGTGATAATTTTGTAACACCCAAGTATAAGGTTTCTTTTTAGAGAATGGCTTATAATCTACTATTTTTACACTGTATTCCAATATATGAAATGAGCAAGCTCTTCAGTACCTGGACTGAGCATGCTTTTGTTGCTGCTCTCAGTGTGGATCGGTAGCCTTTCATGGTGGGTGTTTCTGGAAGTGCATATCCCCATTTTCTGGTTATGTGGAATCGCTTGGCATGCCAAATGTGGGTCTCTAGCCAGAGGTATTCTGACTGGCGCCGATTATACTCTGCCAAAAGATTCTCGGGACGATGACGATACTTCCTCCTTGGGCGCTTGCTCGGCTTGACGTTTGCACCTCCCTGTGTGGGCCAGATGCAATTCAGTTACTTTTATTTTATTCTTAATTCCACTTCTGTTTCATACTTTGGAAGTCAAAAGGTTATGTGTAAACTAAAGTGGATAGGTTACTATTTGGTGTTTTTATTTTTTTTTTACATTAAATATAAATATTAAAGTAGTATTTCTCATTACAAATAAAAAATTCCTACGAAGGAAACCTATATATCTTTTTAAAATGTAACTACTAATTTACCTCTCTCATGTGCCGATCTCTGAGATATCGAGGCAAACGTTTTGGATTTGCTGAAACTGTTCGTCTCTGCATGTGACGCGGCAAATTTTGAAATGCTCTTCCACCATGCTCACAATTGTCTGGAAGTGTCAATTTTTAAATGTGGTAAAGTCCATGTCATGCCAATACTTCATATGAGGAAATCATTTTTTTTTTTTCACAGATTTGCATGCCTTTTTATATGATGTCTTTTATACCTCAGTATCTTTTTTATTACTATCTTACTAACATTCATATTCCAGATTTGAAAAATGTACGAAAAGCATGAGGCAGCTTACCTAGTTTATCTACAATAGCCTTGATTTCTCTGATTCGTGCAGCCCCCAGAGACAGGTAGCTGCAAGTACCTGGAAGCTCATTCATGTTGGTATTTTGCTCTCAATCACAGACTGAAAATAGAGTTTGCCATAGAACTATTAAGTGAACACATAGACGATGTTGGAAAACAAGCTTGGAAAGAAAAAGAAAAAGAAAAAAAAAAAAAAAAAATATATATATATATATATATATATATATATATATATATATATATATATATATATATATATATATACATATATATATATATATATATATATATATATATATATATATATATATATATACATATATATATATATATATATATATAATATATATATATATATAAATGAGAGTAAATTAAAATGGAAGTTAATTGTGAAGTTAGTTTAGGTAATCATTACACAGGTAATTTTAAATCTGTTAATAACTTGAGCATATAATAAAGAAACAATGGCCACAGACCAAAAATCAACAACAGTTACCCATAACTATATATGAGTTTTCTTGTCAGTGTGACACATAACTGGACAGTGAAGCAAGAGATAAGATTTTCAAAATTATGAACATATATGAAAGCAGCATAGTGTTAATGTAAATCCTTAAATAATAACAATAAAGCTTATCATATTCATATATATGAGCTACACTATCATGCAAAATAGCCTCCAGACTAACTCAATCTCATTGATTTAGACATAATATTACAGCATTAATCATGATTTCTATACTACAATATCGCTCATGTCTTCTAAACAATATTTCTGAATTTAAACAAACGTGTGTGTGGGGGGATGCTTAGAAATTGATATTTCACGATTTCAAAAAGTGGGCTCTCCCGTTGTTATCATAAGGAGAGCGAATGAGCATCAGATATTAACCCTTTACCGACGGGGCACGCACTACGCGAAAAACCCTATGCCAGGCCATTGCATTGGAATCGTCACACTGGCATGACGCCCCGGGATTGGGAAATTAGCTGTGTCACACAAGTGTGATGCACCATCGTCATAGGATTAAGGGGTAAGCTAAAGGGAAAAGGTCTGTGACAAAATATAAAAGGTTAAGTAGAAAATTTTCACTGAACACAAACTTTCTAATGGAATCAGGTCTGACTGTGAACTCAGTCCACATTTGCTCAGATAAGTCAAGTGTGGTTTCCTTCCTTCATTATGGATTAAAGTTAGGATGGCTTAACTGTCTTGACCATAAATGTCTAGAAAGTCCAACCTTATGGGAAGGCTACCTTGGTTGTAGGCCAAGTTAGTGGTGGGTAAATATGACATGAAAGTCTTGTATTAGTATAAAGATACTAGCTCCTGCAAAAGGTATAATTTAGTCTGGTACCTAAAAGAAAATAAGTTCAAGCTAGTAGTGTCTCTACATTACCTGTGCACAGAATAACTACCATAATACCAATAACAATGATTGGTGAATATTTAAATGAAACCCTACAATGAATGTAATTAAAAGAAGACCTTTCTCATATATTTCCAAGTTCTCTTGAAGCATACTGTGATCTGTCGAAGTCAACAAGCTTAAGCCTGATAGTGGTGCAGTATCAAGCTATTGTACCCTCCAAGAAATGACAAATCCCCATCACATTCCACTTTAATGAGCATGAACTAGTTCTTTACAGACTGTTCACTCATCAGGAAGGTCTCTATGTTCTATCATACCAGAACATGTAATATAGGTTTGTTGGCCATTGCCAGAGCACCAACAGGTCTGGAGGCCACGGCAATTGGCATGTCAATGACAATACTCAGGTGTCTTCTTTACTGAAACTATGTTTGTTGTACAAATGTACACCCTGAAGGCCATACCATGCTGACCTGTCACTATTGTACATGTGTACACTTTCAAAAGAATGGTAGGGAACGGAACTCAGCAATATTTAGGCTCCTTTTAATCAGCATATGATGGAAATAAGTCTGTGCTTAATCAACAAAGATAATGATAAAGTTTGACACTATAAAATGTCATGACATTCTTGAAATTCTGCCATTGGCATACTGGTTACTATTATGAAGGCAAACATACATTTTTAAAATTTCCTTTCGGCTTAAGTAATGGTAGAATGTCCATGAATATTTTGAGCGATGGCTGTAGCTTCCAAATACACTTGTAGTGATGATTTGTGAAAAGTGAAAACAAATAATAGCAAAGTGAACAGTTCGGACAAGACAATAATAAATAAGATGTCTCACAAACTTAAGGAAGGTGAATGTCAAATCAACACAAAATATCAACAGTGTTTACTTTCCTTAAGGTAAATATGGAGTTCACCAAATGATTAGTCACAGACTGCTACAAAACATTCATGTCAAACTATAACAGAAAGTGCATGAGTGCCGACACTACTCAGTCAAATTATGAAACGATAATGAATACCACATGTCAAGTGGCATTCAAAAGTTACAGGTAGGTTGTAGGTCACAAGTGGTTTCTATAAATTCACAAACCTGAAGAATATTTCTTAGTCATATCTAATACCCCAATGTTCTTTTGTATCCCGTTATACCATTATGCTACTATTAAGTATGATAATAAATTACATTTTACAATAAGGATCCAATTACTTGGTGTATGATGTTATTACAGACAACTTTTGGGAATCAAAACTTTAGATAAATCTTTCAGAAGCCACACATGTTATGATATATATGATGTATATCTGACAGATATATTCATCCGTATAATTAACCATACTTACGGTAATTATAACAAAGTATTTTGAGTTTACAATCAATAAATACCGGATTTCATCTCCAAACGATTCACGTGTTTCACTCTTGTTTACATCAAGCGCGTTCGAGTAAAGAATAATATTTCATTGATTAAGTAATCTGTAAATATGTACAGTAAAAGCAGATACTTTATTTTTTCTATAAGACATCAAATAAAAATTGTGGTAAACACGAAAATATGTTTCGAATAAAGATAAAAATATTATATATAGCTACTTATGAATGCAAATCTATTTAACCGCGGGATTTTGAAAGTGCAAGGAAGAAGAAGAAGAAGAAGAAGAAGAAGAAGAAGAAGAAGAGAGAGAGAGAGAGAGAGAGAGAGAGAGAGAGAGAGAGAGAGCAAGAAAGCGAGAGAGCGAGGGAGCAAGAAAGCGAGAGAGCGAGGGAGCAAGAAAGCG
>BOPN01001271.1:312500-319693 GCA_017312705.2 Penaeus japonicus
CTTTGTGACAGCCTGGAAATATAAAATAGGTCCCTTTGTTGACCAATTGTACATGACCCAAGTAAGGAAGATATCTCCAGGGTAGATATATATTAACCAGAAGTGGATTACCATCTGGCTTACTAATATTATCGCACCAAGGATTAGTAACATTGGATATTTACTCTTTGTTGTTTCAGAAGTTACCCATTCCATTTTAGGTTATAGTCAAATCGTTTAAGTTCACGAGGAAACAGAAGTAAATTCGTGTCAAACAATCATTGCAGAGCAGCGTACAAATAGAACGTCAGAATGTCCACGGGTCCACAGTTTTAAAAAGCATTTTAACGTCTCTCACAGCGGTACTCTTCAGCTAACGGTTGTCAACTGGAACTCTTGAACGACTTAGGAAGAGAGTTAATATATTTTTTTTAACACATTGCAATATCTTAAGAAGTTCATTTATATCCGAAGAACTCTGAGCATCCTTGACAAACTCCTTGAAGTTGAACACTGAAAAAAGACACTATCCAAAAGGCACTAATATAATGACACATGAGTCCAATCTACCTGTGGTACAATGGCTGGTTTATTTACAATAAGACTATAAACTGTCTGTCTCGCTTAGACAGAGCTTATAAACATAAGACAGAAGGTTATACTCCCAAGAGAGCTACTATTTAGCCTCGGTTAAAAATCCTCAGGTACTGAAGGGTTAAAAAGTAATACTACCATAGCAAACCATGGCTCTAACAAAGACGTTAACAATGCTAATGTTAATGTTACATACGTTTTTTTCCACCATCTATGTCTTTCCTATCTTATTTTCATCTCTACGATAGTTTACTCAGTCTACTTCTAAAACCATTCCTTTTTATGCTGATATAGCCATGGGCTGTGCATGTGGGCTTTACTCTTTTTCGCATTTTCTAAAGCCTGTTTGTAGATATACACGCACATCTGCCATCTTCACTTTCACGCTTTTAGAAACACAAACTTACGGAATATTTGCAGCATTAATTGTTGTCTCTGTTTCCCCAATAGATGGTGCTGGCGATGGTGGTGACAGTGGCTCAGACAAGGACGCTGTCGCAGGTGAGTTTGGGTGAAGGAGGGCGAGCAAGGGAGGAGGGGAAAGGAAAGAGAGAGAGGAAAAGAGAGAGAGAAAAAGAGTGAGGGGAGGTATATAGATAGATTGATAGATGGATGGATAGATAGACAGAGAGATGTGTGTATATGTATATATATATATATATATATATATATATATATATATATACATATACATATACATATACATATACATATATATATATATATATATATATATATATATATATACATATATATATATATATATATATATATATATATATATATATATATATATATATATATATATAATATATATATATACACACACACACACACACACACACACACACACACACATATATATATATATATATATATATATGTATATATATATATATATATATATATATATATATATATATATATATATGTACATGTATATATATATATATATATATATATATATATATATATATATATATATATATATATATATATATACATATATATATATATATATATATATATATATATATATATATATATATATATATATATATATATATATATATATATATATATATATATATACATATATATATATATATATATATATATATATATATATATATATATATATATATGTACATATATACATATATATATATATATATATATATATATATATATATATATATATGGGAGAATGGGAGGGGTAGGCGAGGGAGGGGAGGGGCAGGCAAGGGAGGGGAGGAGAGGGAGGGGAGGGGAGGGGGCGGGGCTCACCTTGCCCGGGGAGACGCCGAAGGGAAGACCTTGAAAAGGAACAGGAAAGAAAAACAAGAATGGCAGAGATCCGTCCGGAAGTCGAGCGGAAGTCGTGAACCGTGGTTAAAAAAAAAAAAAAGAAAAAAAAAAGAGAAGAAAAATCAACCAAGTAAGGGCCTAACAAAGGGAGATGTAGATTTAAAACAGGTAAAGGCTATTTTAAACACATAGCCTGACACCATTATAAATCATTATAAATCATTATAAATCATTCCATTATAACTCATTACTGATTAACCTCCACTTGCAGGACCCCGAGGAATCCACCCTCCAGAGGCTGGCTGCGTTGGAGGAACGCGTCTCAGCGCAAGCTGGGGTGAAGGAGGAGCTGCAGGAGTTAGTTAAGAAGGAAGTAGACAGGCGACTCATCCTCGAGACCCTCCTCCTGAGGACGATGGAGGAGCAGGCCATAAAACTCGGCCAGGTCGAGTCATCCTCCAGCGTCGACCACAACAGCATCGTCGCCCTCGAATCGACCCTTCAGGATGAAATCTCACTGCGAGAGGAAGCCGAGCGCTCGACGGGCCTGAGGCTCCAGGACCTCGAGAACAACCTGTCGCTCATGGAAGGCAACCTCAATCTCATCACCTTCATGGACTCGCGCCTCAGAGACCTCGAGGAGTTGATGGGCGTCCACGGCCAAGACATCTCCGAGCTGCAGGGCGTCCTTCCACAGACGCGGAGAGGTGAGATCCCGCAAAGGATGGTTAGTGTTTTCTATGATATCTGAAGCTAAGGTATGACTGAGAACGAATGAAGGCATAGAACAAGAGAGATATAATTAACGCGTTTCGATCACAGAATCACAGGTAATTCAGATGAAAATAGGACATCCAAACGCCTCTGTCACATCTCATAGTCTGTAAAGTTATTCGTTCACATCCGCTCCTCTTTACACGTAGCCTCTCCTCTTCTATCTGAAACAGGTACTTCAACATCATTTACGAGAACAGATATCAGTTTTTATTTTCTTTCTTATTCATATCTTACTTATTTTCTAAAGCCGTGTTTCTTATTCTAAGCCGTGGAACAAGTGCGACGGGAACTTCGACGGCAAAGAACGAGCGTCGAACGAGTGGAAAATACCGGAGGCGAGACCGTGCGCGGGTTGACGGCGCTGCAGAAACGCATTTACGAACTCGATTCGTGGGTACTCTCTCACAATGGTAGGATCAGGAGTCATTCCTTACCGCTGTATAGGGCAGATGTCTGTTCTCTCTGTCTTTCTGTTTCTCTTTCTCTTTCTTTCTTGTCTCTCCCTATTTTTTTCTTGACTGTCTTTCTGTTCTCTCTCTCTCTCTCTCTCTCTCTCTCTCTTTCTCTTTCTCTCTCTTCTCTTTCTTCTGTCTTCCTTCTCCCCCCTCTCTCTCTCTTCTCTTCCTCCCTTTTCTCTCTTTCCCACTCATTCTCTCTCTCACCATCCCTCCCCCATCCCTCTCTCGGTACTGATGTCTGGAACCTCCCCCTACAAATTAAAATAAGGGTAATAATGATGTTAAAAAAAACACACACAAAAAGCAGGCTTGTTCGCCATGGTTGCCAAGATTAACAAATATTCCATGAAAAAAATCACCCAAAGTTAAACTTCAATGCACTTTCCCATTTTGATTTTTGACGTTACTGACTCCGCTTTGCAGTGACGACAGCGGAGGATCGTCATCTTCTGCAGGAGGTCGAGAACACGACCTCGAGGCTGACAGTCTTTCTGCAAGAAGTCCAGGGGACGCTCAACAACCTTACCGCGGCTGTCAGCTCGCTCAAGAACCACACGAGCGCCACGCCGCTCAGTGAGTCTTGTTTGGTTGAGATGGACGACACGAACCAATGTAAAAACTTTCTTATGCGGGGAGATACTAATGTGGACCCCGACATACAGGAACACATACACACACACACATACACACACACACCAAAGGTGCAGTGCTATACAATAACTATATGTATAACAGTCTCCCATAACAATGTTAATATTAGTGACATTTAGCAACCTATCAATTATGAAATGATTTTCACCATCAACTGTCGTTAATCACCACCAAAGTGTCCAGCGCATCTTCACCTCATTAAAAAGTTAGCATTAAGCATTTTATTTAGTACCACCACATGCACTTCAGCATGTTGAGGCATGTATGTATAGACATAAGTCACTTACAAAATAAAAGCAAAATTATGATGAGAAGCATAGCACACACTGCACCGGAATTTGAACTTACTATACACTTTAAATTATACTTTTCATTAATGTTTTCTCATAATATTTGTATTGCTCAACCATTACAGCTCTAGTTTAATCGAAATTACTAGCTTGTTTCCAAAAACTTTATTAAAAAACAATATATTCTCTCTCACACACATTAGTATAGAATTCATGAGTATATCAATTATATCAATAATATATTAAGTACCAAATGCTGTACTTTCTCTAAATAACAGGCTAATATGCTACATATCACATTCTTCCTCGTTATGTTTTTTTTTAAGATATTGTAAACAACTCAGTTTGCTCTTTTGTTTCTGTAATTCCATTGATTCGTTTGCAACTATAATAATCTTAATCGCATTCCATCTTGCCATTTTTTCACTGAACACTTCTTTTCCGTCTATCAAGATAGTTGAAGGTTGTTTCCATTTGCCTTGCTCCTTTTTGTGATGTTCATTACCTCAACCTCTTTCTGATTCAATTTCACTAGTCTCTCTTTTCTCTCGTCTGCCTTATCTTATGAACAGTAACTGAAAGGGCGCAGTCTTACAATTTGTTAGAGCGTGGTCGAAGTTGCATATATATATATATATATATATATATATATATATATATATATATATATATATATATATATATACATACATACATATAAATGTGTGTGTGTGTATAACATATACATATTTGCACGCAAAGAAACAATCAAATTATATATCACCCATTATCTATATCTAAATACAGACACTGCTGATATTAAGGTCCCTTCAATTTCTTATCCTACAATTCCAAAGAGTCACTACTAAATCGCTCCTTCCCGCAGAATTGTGTCCCGAGAACTACAGGAAGGTCGGCCGAGACTGCCTGCTGCTCCTGGAGGAGAAGCTCACGTGGGAGGAGGCGCGACGGGCGTGTGAGGAGCGGGCTGTCTCCTTGGGCGGCGCGGGCGACCTGGCACAGCCGAAGCACATCGAGGAATTCAGGCACTACGTCGCGAAACTGGACACTGGTAATGGCAAGACCTAGGGGGTAATTCATGTATGTGTGTAGATGTACGTACATGCACACGCACAGTCGCACACACACACGCACACACACACACACACACACACATACACACACACACACACACACACACACACTCACACACACACGCACGTACACACACACACAGACACACGTACACACACACCCCCCCACACACACACACACACACAGACACACACACAAAAAGACCAATGTTGAAAAGGAAATGTCTAAGAACGACTAACATCTTACATCACCTCCACCCCCCTCCCCTCCCCTCCCCCTTCTCCAAAAACCCTCACCTAACCCCTCCCTCTCCCTCCCTTGCCGCCCACAGCCTCCCAGTACCTATGGGTGGGCGGCATCCGGGAGAGCAGCGTGTGGCGATGGGCGTCCGGGAACCACATCAGCCACGAGGACCTGCCATGGGACCTGGGGGAACCTGATGACTCCGAGGACCAGTTCCACCTGTGCATCAAGTCGTCGGCAAACGTCAAGTTCCATGACTGCAAGAGCACGGCTGACCTGCACGCCGTGTGTCAGATCTGGTGAAGCCGTCGATGACTCCTTTGATGACTGGTGTGATCTCTTGGTGACTCCTTTGATGATTGTTTGTGTTTGTGATGACTATGTATGATCTTTGCATGACTACTTTGATGACTAGTCTCTTGGTGACTCCTTTGATGACCAGTTTCTTTGTGTGGCTTTTGACTACTCTTTTCTTTGTGATGACTTGTGTGAACTTTTGATGACTCCTTTGATGCCTATTTTCTTTGTGATGACTTGTGTGGCTCTTGACGACTCCTTTGCTAACTCTTTTCTTTGAGATGACTTATGTGATCTTTTGATGACTACTTTGATGACTTTTTTCTGGTCTTGTGATGGCTTGTATGATGACTCCTTTGATGACTAGTTTCTGGCCTTGTATGATCTTTTGGTGACTTTTGATGGCTAGTTTCTGGTCTTATGATGACTTGTATGATATTTAGATGACTTCTTTGATAACTGCTTTCTGATCTTTTGATGACTTTGGTGACTCTTTTGATGACCGTTTTCTATCTTGTGATGACCTGCATGATCGTTTGATGACCGTTTTGATTATTTTCTTGTCTTGTGATGACTTGGATGATTGTTGATAACTTTTGTGACCTGGCGAGGACTCTCTTCTGATAATCTTTGATGACTTTTTTGGCTTTTGATGACTAGCGATCTCTTGAGGACTCATTTGATCTTATGATGACTCTATATATTCTCTAGATGACTTTAATTTACTCTTTTGACAACTTATTTTCAACTTATTTTCTGACCTTTTGATGACCTTGTGACCCTTTAAACGCTTCCTGACTTTGATGACTTTCTTCTTTAATCAGGTGATGAACATTTTCTGATACTTTGATAACCTTTCTGTTATTTTGATGACTCTTGTTCAACTTTTTGATGACTTTTTTTTACTTTTAATGCCATTTTTATGCCATTTGGACAAGTTTTCTGACTAAATAAATTTTCTTTTTTAAGGTTTAGATTAGTAATTACAGTTCACATTATTACTATTATTATTATTATCCCCATTATTATTATTATTATTATATCATTGTTAACATTATTGTTATCATTGTTAACATTATTGTTATCATTGTTAACATTATTGTTATCATTGTTAACATTATTGTTATCATTATAATGTATTGGTAATCCTATCATCATTATTCCTCTTAATAACATTATTATTATCATCTTTATTATTATTATTATTATTATTATTACTATTGTTATTTTCATAATTGTTATTGTAGTTGTTGATATTGTTATCATTACTGTTATTATCCTTAATTGTGTCGTCATTATTATCATTATTGTTATTTTTGATCGTGGACAATCATTTATCAATGGTGAGATGAAGTGCAGATACAAAGATACAACTATCTTTGGGCGTGTTTTTATCAATCTCCAATAAATCGTGCAGTTATGGCTCTCTGTCACTCAAAGAAAATGGGAAATATATCATAAAACTTTGTATATCTTTAAACATACATACATACACACACACACACATAAACACGCATATATA
>BOPN01001272.1:0-2500 GCA_017312705.2 Penaeus japonicus
AGAGAGAGAGAGAGAGAGAGAGAGAGAGAGAGAGAGAGAGAGAGGATGGAATAAGGAGAGAGAGAGAGGATAGAAGAAGGAGAGAGAGAGAGGATGGAAGAAGGAGAGAGAGAGAGAGAGAGAGAGAGAGAGAGAGAGAGAGAGAGAGAGGAGAGAAGAAGGAGAGAGAGAGAGAGGATGGAATAAGGAGAGAGAGAGGATGGAAGAAGGAGAGAGAGAGAGGATGGAAGAAGGAGAGAGAGAAAGGATGGAAGAAGGAGAGAGAGAGGATGGAATAAGGAGAGAGAGAGAGGATGGAAGAAGGAGAGAGAGAGAGGATGGAATAAGGAGAGAGAGAGGGGATGGAATAAGGAGAGAGAGAGGATGGAATAAGGAGAGAGAGAGGGGATGGAATAAGGAGAGAGAGAGGATGGAAGAAGGAGAGAGAGAGAGGATGGAATAAGGAGAGAGAGAGAGGATGGAATAAGGAGAGAGAGAGAGGATGGAATATGGAGAGAAAGAGGATGGAAGAAGGAAAGAGAGAAAGAGTGGGGGAGAGGACGAAATAGAGATATATAGGAAGATAGATAGGTAGGTAGGTAGATGGATAGGTAGATAGATAGATAAAGAGAAGAAGAGGGAGGGCAAGGAGTGAAAAAGATACAGAGAGACAGACGAGTGAGAGAAAGAGAGGAAACCGAGAGAAAGAAAGAACAAGAGAGAAAAAGAGGGAGACAAGAGAGAGAGAAAAATGAGGGAGACGAGAGTGATAAAGAGAGGGAAACTATAGAGAGAAAGAGGGAGACGATAGAAAGAGATGGAAACGATAGAGAGAAAGAGAGGGAGACGATAGAAAGAGATGGAAACGAAGAGAGAAAGAGAGGAAGACGATGGAGAGAAAGAGAGGGAGACGATAGAGAAAAAAGAAAGGAAGACGATAAGGAGAAAGAGAGGGAGACCATAGAGGAAAAGAGGGAGACGAGAGAGGGGGAGGGAAACGATAGAGAGAGACGAAAGAGAGAAGGAGAGTGAGACAACAGAGAGAAAGAGAGAGAGAGAGACGAAAGAGAGAAAGAGAGGGAGACGACAGAGAGAAAGAGAGAGAGAGAGACGAAAGAGAGAAAGAGAGGGAGACGACAGAGAGAAAGAGAGAGAGACGAAAGAGAGAAAGAGAGGGAGACGACAGAGAGAAAGAGAATGAGAGAGACAAAAGAGAGAAAGAGAGGGAGACGATAGAGAAAAAGAGGGAGACGACAGAGAGAGAGAAAGAAAGGGAAACGATAGAGAGAAAGAGAGAGAGAGAGAGAGACGAAAGAGAGAAAGAAAGGGAGACGACAGAGAGAAAGAGAGAGAGAGAGAGAGACGATAGAGAGAAAGAAAGGGAAACGATAGAGAGAGAGAAGGAGACTATAGAGAGAAAGAAAGGGAAACGATAGAGAGAAAGAGAGGGAGACGACAGAGAGAGAGAGAGACGATAGAGAGAAAGAAAGAGAGACGACAGAGAGAAAGAGAGGGAGAGGGCGACAGGAAAAGAAAAGGATATTCAACAATAAGGTGTTCCTACGATCCACAACATAATCCTGTATAATCCTCGGCCAGGAACATCCCACAATATTTTATTCTACATATCAAATTCCAGGAAGTCGGATATTAAATTCAACATCAACCCCCCCCCCCCCCCCCCCGCGCGCCCCAACCCTACCCTTCCCCTCCCCATCCCCATCCCTTATCCCTCCACCTCGAAATGACGTCGGGAATCGAGGTCACGTGTCAGCTATGACGTAATCCCTTCTTTTGCAAACCCAGGTCAGCTCTGTTGGAATGCCTCGTGCAGGTTCTAGCACTGACTCTGGATTGTTTTGAATGGAAAGAATGGATAAAGAAAGGAAAGTGGAGATAGAGGGGAAGATAGAGAGAGAGATTCTGATGATAATATTAATGAATAGGACAATTATATTGATGATAAAAATAATGATGATGATAAGAATGATGATAATGATGATGATAAAAATAATGATGATAATAAGAATGATGATAATGATGATAATAATTGTAAGGATGAATATGATGATGATAAGAATAATTATGGTAATGATCATAGTTATGAAAATAATGATAATGATAATTAGCAAATATGAGGATGAAAATAGTAATGATAATAATAATAATAATAGCGATGATGATAATGATAATGACCATTAACAATGTTTAGAAGTTGTATTATTGTTATTATAATGATGTTGATAATAATCATAATGATAATAATAATAGTGATAATAGTAATGATGAGGATAACAATGATGACATTGATGATGATGATGTTAATGATAATAATATACAAAAAAGATAATGATGATAATAATCACAATGACAATAATGATAATAATTGTAACAATGATGGTAGTATTGGTAATGATAATAATAAATATAACAGTATTAATGATGATACTAATAGTGATAATGATAACAATAATTCTAACAATAACAATATTATCAGTATCATGATAATAATACTGATAAT
>BOPN01001272.1:20000-22500 GCA_017312705.2 Penaeus japonicus
TAGAATGAAGGACAATGATTGGTGCTTTTCTCGTGATTTCAGACATCTGTAGACAATTTCCAGACACAGACCACAGACACACCTGTTTAACAGACAGACATATACAGCAGAATGATTAGAGATCCCGAGGCATATTCGAGCCGAGGAAATGTAAACAAACTTTCAATATTTGACAAAGGAATTGCCCGCCGTTTTCGCTTAAGTATGCAAATTAAGACACCGCAAACGAGATCCAAATGAAATGTTATAACCATGATTCAAGGGCTGAAGGGAGGAGTAGGAATGGTTGGGGTGGGTGGGAGGGGGGGGGGGGGTAGGGAGAGGGAGTGGGAGAGGTAGAGAGAAGAGGTTGGGGGAGGGGAAGAGGTTGGCAGGAAGAGGGGAAAGGAGTAAAGGGCAGATGGTAAGGTTAGAAGGAGAAGGGGGGGGGGGGGGGGGGCAGGAGACAAGTAGGAAGGAAGGAGAAGCGGGTAGGGGGAGATAAGAAGAGGAGCTGTAAAGAGAAACTACGTGGGTTGGAGGGAGAGATAGGGAGAGGGGGGGAGGGGGAGACGAAGTGGGGTGAAGGAGAAGTAGGGATAAAAGGGAGCGGGCAGAGGAGAAAAGAAAAGGATGGAGGGAGGGGAAAGAGAGGGGAGCACAAGAGAAGAATGAGAGAGAAGAGGTGACAAAATTGAATGGAGGAGAGGGTGGGGGAAGAGGGAGTAGGGAGACGAAGAGGGAGGGAATGGAGGAAGACAAGACTGGAGAGAAAAGGTGATAGGAAATAGTAAAAAGGGGGGGGGGGGTAGCAGAGAGGGAAGAAAAGGTTGCAAGGATAGGGGACATAGGGAGATAAGAAATGGGGGAGAGATGAGTGAGAGGCAAAGTAGGAGTGGGGCTGCAAGGGAGACAAAGCTGGAGGGGGAGAGGGGAGAGGAGGAATAATGGAGGGAGGGGAAAGGAAAGAAGGTGAGAGGGGAGAAGAGAGAAATGAAAGTTTGGGCAGAAGGGGGTATGCAAGAAAGGGAAACAGGGAATAACAGAGAGAGGAGAAGGGGGTTAAGAAAGAGAGAGAGAGAGAAAGAGAGAGGTAGAGAGAGAGACGTTGGGGGAGAGAAGGAGTAAGAGAGAAAGAGAGAGAGAGAGAGAGAGAGAGAGAGAGAGAGAGAGAGAGAGAGAGAGAGAGAGAGAGAGAGAGAGAGAGAGAGAGAGAGAGAGAGAGAGAGAGAGAGAGAGAGAGGTAAAAGAGAGAGAGAGGGGGAGAGAAAGAGAGAGAAAGAGAGAGAGAGAGAGAGAAACAGAGAGAGAAAGAGAAAGAGAGAAAGAGAGAGAGAGAGAGAGAGAGAGAGAGAGAGAGAGAGAGAGAGAGAGAGAGAGAGAGAGAGAGAGAGAGAGAGAGAGAGAGAGAGAGAGAGAGAGAGAGAGGTAAAGAGAGAGAGAGGTAAAGTGAGAGAGGGGGGGGGGAGAGAAAGAGAGAGAAAGAAAGAGAGAAAGAGAGAGAGAGAGAGAGAGAGAGAGAGAAAGAGAAAGAGAGAGACAGAGAGAGAAAGAGAAAGAGAGAGAAAGAGAGAAAGAGAGAGAGAGACTGAGAAAGAGAAAGAGATACAAACAAACAGCAAGAGCAAAATCAACATGAAATAAAGCAAAAGAAAGAAAAAAAAGAAGCAAACAAACCTTTGATGTGCGTCAGAGCTTATCGAAAAGAAAAATAAAGACAACCAAACAAGGAAATATCCGAAAGCGAGAAGAAGCTGTAACTGCTTTCCCGTGCATGGGTTCAAGCATTCTTCAGAAACGCATTGAAGCATGTTCTTTGATGAGCGAGTGAACACAAGAGGAGAAAATTGTGAGAGACCGCTTTGAAGAGCCCGACCAAGGTGGTTCATCATTCTAAACTAATCTGAAGTCTTGAGTTTAATCTTCGCGTCTTTATGGAGATGTATCTTGCTCGGGTGAATGAACTGAGGACGTCGCTGCAGAATTTGTTCCATGACGAATAAACAGAAAACTATTCAGAAATTGCAATACGAGGGACGGTGGCAAGGCACAGAATCACTCTTTCTTTAAAAAGGAGATACGATTTAAAAAAAAAAAAATTCATGTATACTCACGAATTAAATTGTTATCGTTATATTTAAAGCTATTCCTAAATTGATTCTAGGACAAAAAAATAAATTTCCTCTAATATTATACTCAACAAAAGGAATACCAGAAGACAAACCTATTCCTAATATTTACTACCAGAAACACAGAGTAAAAGAATCCCTATTTCTTGATATCAGAGAGAGAGAGAGAGAGAGAGAGAGAGAGAGAGAGAGAGAGAGAGAGAGAGAGAGAGAGAGAGAGAGAGAGAGAGAGAGAGAGAGATAGTGAGAAAGATAGATATGTATATACAAATATAGATAGATACATATACAGTTAGATACATAGATAGAGATAGCTGGACAGACAGAGACGGAGAGAGAGAGAGAAAGAGAAAGAGAGAGAGAGAGATAGAGAGAGAGAGAGAGAGAAAGCG
>BOPN01001272.1:27500-30000 GCA_017312705.2 Penaeus japonicus
GCATGTCAGATTAGGTCGAAGTGGCCGGTATAAGGCTATAGTCTGAGAAGTATAATTATCTTTATTATCATTATCATTATTCACATCTCAGAATCATTACCGTCATTATTATTACTACAGTTAGCATTACGATGTTCATTATCATTATCCTTGTTATTTTTCTGATCATCATAATCATTATTTTTAGCCTCCATGTTGCATAATTCGAATTCTTAAGCATTCTCCTCCCCCCATTTCAGCGCCGCCCCCTCGGGAGTTCC
This sequence comes from Penaeus japonicus, assembly GCA_017312705.2. Classification (NCBI taxonomy): domain Eukaryota; kingdom Metazoa; phylum Arthropoda; class Malacostraca; order Decapoda; family Penaeidae; genus Penaeus; species Penaeus japonicus. The sequence continues at coordinate 27,761 of BOPN01001272.1, forward strand.
TGGCGACGACCGACGCCGAGGGAAACAGCGTGGCGGATCGCGTGACGTCATCGGCGCCGACCGTGACCCGCGCCCGCTGTTGCAATTGCCCGGAAGTTGCAGTGCCGGATGCGGTGGTGGACCAGCTGGTGCGCGCCATGAGGAAGGTCGTGCTCGACATCCTCGAGGACAACGCCACGTCCTCACTCCTCAGGTGCGCTGGCGCTGTAATGTACGTGTAATGACAATGAGTATAGACATGGATTCTTGTGCCAGGAACAGCAATGTGTCAGTTAACGATAGTGGATATAAAGAAGGCTGGCGATGAAGGGGATGCTGAAAGGCAGACCGCTAGCTTTTAATCAGAATTTCCTCCTCCCTTTCCTCCGTAGGACGCGCGTGTCACGACAGAAGCTCCCGGCGCCCTTGCGAGACGACAGGATCAGGGGCGCCGGCCCCGCCTTCCCCTCGCCTCCCTCCGCCCCCTCAGCCTTACCCTCGTGTGCCCCCGTGGCCCCCCCTGTGCCAGCCCCCCTCCCTCGCGTGGCCACGATCACCCCCGCCCCCCAGACGTCTTCTGTGGCCGCAGAGGCGCCCCCCGGCGAGCCGCCCTCCGTCGCCTCGTCCCCGTCCTCTTCCTCACAGTCTTCCCTCTTCTCCTCGCCCTCGTCTTCCACGTCCTCGGCCGCCTCCGCCCCGGCGAGTTTAGGGCCAAAGGATCCCGGCCGGAGCGAAGCCTTGACGCCGTCGGGACACGACGAGGAGCTGATGAGCGTCTTCAGGTCTGAGGCTGAGGCTGGGTCTTCGCCGGCGCCTCCGTCACTAGCGCCGGCGGACACAAAGGCTGAGCCGCTCTTCCTGCGCAGCCCCCGGAGAGTGGAGGACAATCCGAGCGTCTCGCATTCCTTTGCCAGGTTCCGCGAGGACGGAGTGGCACAGCCTGCGCGCAGAGCCTCGTCCCCCGTGATGAGGAAGCGCGGCCTCGCCCCCAAGGGAGACGAGCTCCAGGTGCGGCTCAACGCCATCCTCCGCTCCAGCCGCCGCGAAGACGATCCGGCGGCCAGGCTCGTGCTCCGTCCTGCGCCAGAACCCAAGTTCGACGAGGAGGCGACGGCGTCTCCGCCTGCCCTCCAGCCGGCCTCCTCGCAGCAGTGCCCTCCGGCCACAGAACATCCTGAAGTCGCGACTTCATTCGACAGCGACGATTCCTGGTCGCACTGCGAAGAGGCACCGGCACCGAAGTCATCCTCAAAACATGATTCTGGCAAACTCTCCGTGAGAGACGCCCCTGTAAATGACGCGGCGCCCAAGGGAGGCCACGCCTTTACCGCCCCCAGCCTCCTCAACGCTCACATGAAAGCTCCTTCGACGTGGCTAGAACCTGCGGAAGACCCACGCAAGCCAAGTGCTTCCATTTACTCCAAGACTCACAGGTATTCCGTCTTCACCATAAGTGGGACGCTAGCAGACCCGTTCGGAACCAACGCCAGGTACTCCCTCCGAAGCCTTTCAACAGCTCACTTTTAGACGATGACTGTAGCCACTGTAGATGTAGAACAAGGTAGAGAGGAAAACTGACTAGTAGTATATACAGTGTATGATTGTTTTAGGGGTCGATTTTATGTATATTATAAACTGCAGTCTAATGATATATTTACAAAAGTGTCATATTTTTGTAATGGTATTGTGATGTATTTTGTAGAGGCTCTCATTTTCATATCAAATTAGCCTGTGAATTATATAACCATAGTCAAAAACAATGTGTTAAACATAGACTTATATCATTTTTATAAAAAAATAGATTTATCAGTTACAAATATATCTAGTGGGTAAGGACAAAGTAAAATCTTAGAAGTTTTTAGAGCAAGGTCATGCTGGATGTTGATAGAGAAGTAATAACTAGGGAAAAATGAAGACGCAGATTCTGAATTGTCTTTTTCTTGCATGTCCAACAAGAACCATATCAACAGAAACCGAAAATATAAGAAATACCAACAAAGAGATACATTTACGAACAAAAGATATATTGTTAGAATAGAACATTGACGTTTAGACATCGTGGGGTGTAGCATATTATCAACATAGTGAATGTGCATACGAGTTTATACTTGATAAGCGAACTGAAGCATCATCAGCCGGTCACATTTCAACTTGTCATTAGTACATATCATCCTGTGATTCGTAAACAATAGTACAGTGATTTTAATTTTTCTAGGATATAGGTTTTACTGTAACTTGTAAGTTTCTACAGAAAACAAAAG
>BOPN01001272.1:70000-72500 GCA_017312705.2 Penaeus japonicus
GTATGCTGGAAGTAGCGTTTTTACGACATTATTCCACTGTGTATTTCATTACTTTATCTCATGATTTTGTACTCGAATACTCATTTTACTTTATCATTTCCCTTATTAATTTGGCTATATACTTTTACATTATCATTGCTATTTTGCGTGCTTTAATAACTTTATTATAATTTTATTTGCCTTTTCTTCTATATTTGATGATATTCTGTTATACATCTTTCTTAACATATCTTTTATTTCTGTATATTTTTCCTTTTATTCATTTCGTTATCCGTACAATTCTATTATCTAAACTGATTATTACCGCTGCTCTTTCAACCGTATATTTATTAATCTTTATTTGTTATTATTATTCATTTTTTTCATTAGAATCAAATACTTTTTTTTTCCATGTACTCCTCTTGATTTCTTCGTTTTTTTAATTTGTATTTATCTTGATTATTTTGCTTTCACTTCACTTGATTAGTTTACTGTCACTCACTTGATCATTTTGCTTTCATACCTCTTATTTACTTTTCCTACTCTTGATCCCCTTACTCTCACTTTTTTTAATTGATTTGGTTTCAATCCTTTTGATTAATTCGCTTTCACTCTTCTTGTTTCCCTTACTCTCACTCTTTTTAATTTCTCTAATTTCACTTCTCTTGAATCTCTTGCTCTCACTCCTCTTCATTCTCTTGCTCTCACTCCTCTTCATTCTCTTGCTCTCACTCCTCTTCATTCTCTTGCTCTCACTCCTCTTCATTCTCTTGCTCTCACTCCTCTTCATTCTCTTGCTCTCACTCCTCTTCATATTCTTGCTCTCACTCCCCTTGATTGATTCGTTTTCATTCTTCTCGATTCCTCTCCCCTGACTCCTTCAACCGCTTTCTTTCTTTTCCCTTCCCTTCCATCCCGTACCATTCATGAATTCAAAACCAATAAAAGACGGAATAATGACACACCATTTGATTTCGAAGCGGGATTTCTCCAAACAAAACATTAATTTCTCTTGATATGCTCTGTTGGGCAAAAATCACACGCATCTGTACGATTAATTTTAATCTCGGGATCACTATGGATTTTAAATGACAAAATGAGTAATATTCGTGGCGTTATTACGAAGACTTTAATCCGCGTATTAAATGTATATTCATTTTTTTTTATTTTTTTTTTATAGATTTCCCTATTGTTTAATTTAGTTTTTTTAAGCCTGTAATTAGTGCTATCATTTTTCAACTTAAAAATATCTGCTTTTCTTTTCACTGTTTAAGTCTTTAGATATATGCATATATAACTCTGAGGGTGTGTTATTGTTTGGCTGCATGTGTGTTTCATTTGCTTATTGCGCATGTAACAGCGTTGTTTGAGTATACTCATACTCATATACAATCAAAGCAAATCTCGGAATAACTATCAATAAGACTGAGAATAATGGTATTTCGATACATGCACATATATATATCTAAATATTAAATGTTTTCTTATTTGCTGTTTAACGGAATGAGTAAGTTAAATGCGGAGATCAACTCCGTAGAGTTTTGTCGATCCAAAATACGCACGGTCAAGCGTTTTCTTGTAACTTAACTCCAAAGTCTAGATGAATTTTAAACTCATTTAAAAGCCCTCATGTTTTAGCTAAATGATGATAACGATGGTAATAACAACAACAAAATGATGATAATGATAGTTAAGATGATGGTAATGTTAACAATGATACTTATGATAATAATGATAATTATGATGATAATGATAATTATGATTATAATGATAACTATGATAAAATGATAGTTCTGATAATAATGATGATTAGGATGATAATAATGAAGATATTGATTTTAATGACAATGATAAAAATAACGACGAAAATAGCAATAACACTAATAGTGATAACAATGAGGATCAGAATACGGATGATAGGAGTAGAGATAACAATATAGGTAATAATAGTAATAATGATGATACTGGTTTCTATAATGATATGTATATCATTATAATTAATGCCATGCAAATAAATGATAATGATAATAACGATGGTAGTAATCATTATGATAACGATAGTAATAGTAATGATAATAACAAAAATAATGATGATGATAATGATAATGATGATGATAATGACAATGATAATGACAACAATAAAGATGATAATGATATTGATAATAATAATGTTAATAACAATAATGAATACGATAGCAATTATGATACTGATTCTGATAATAATGATAATGATAATGATATAATATTAATGATAGTGATAATAATGATATATATAATAATACTAATGATAACAGTAATGATAATGACAAGGAAAATAATAATAACAATGGTAATAAGAAGAACAAACATGATGATAACAATGATAAGTATAACTATAATAGCAATGATAATAATGATCATGAATATAATTGTAACAATGGCAACAATGATCATGAATATAATTGTAACAATGGCAATAATGATCAAAGATGTAATAATGATGACGATGATGGTGATAATAGTAATGATAATAATTGCAATT
>BOPN01001272.1:80000-90000 GCA_017312705.2 Penaeus japonicus
TAAATTCCTTCTTCTGTGAGTATACCAGTCTTTTTATGATGTCAAAGACTTCTCATACGAGGATTGTCTATTATCACTCTGCTTTGAAAAGCATATGGTTCCACTTAATAGGATTGCACTTTAACACATATATCTGCTTTATCGCTACCAAGTTTGAACACTATTTGAGTTTGTATTATTCAGATTATTTTGTCATAACGATAATCCCTTTATTAGCTTATCACTAAAAGGATTAATTCCATTAGCAGCAGCATTTAGTATCGGAGTTAGCACCAGTTCACATACAAGAACCTCCAAAGTCAAATGACTAAGGATCAGAATCATCAGGGATCGAATCAACTTATGCCACCTATCATTTTATAAATTCCTTAGGAAAAAATGCAAATAGTTGTCAATTTTAGCCCAATGTCTTGCTGTTCTAACATCAACAAAGATCCATGTTAGCTTCCTGGATAGTCCACAGAGAGAGGGGTGAGGAAGGAAGAGATAGATGGGGGGAGGGTGGAAGAGAGAGAGATAGAGAGAGAGAGAGAAAGAGAGATAGATAGATAGAGAGAGAGAGAGAGAGAGAGAGAGAGAGAGAGAGAGAGAGAGAGAGAGAGAGAGAGAGAGAGAGAGAGAGAGAGAGAGAGAGAGAGAGAGAGAGAGAGAGAGAGAGAGAGAGAGAGAGAGAGATAGATAGATAGAGAGAGAGAGAGAGAGAGAGAGAGAGAGAGAGAGAGAGAGAGAGAGAGAGAGAGAGAGAGAGAGAGAGAGAGAGAGAGAGAGAGAGAGAGAGAGAGAGAGAGAGAGAGAGAGAGAGAGAGAGAGAGAGAGAGAGAGAGAGAGATTTCACCTCACCTCCACGAAGCCTGAAGCACTCGGATCTCCAGGTTATTGGTGTTCGATAGGTAGCTGTATTTCCTAAGGTCTACTTTCTCAATATTTCACGCCGTAATACTACCGCTGACCAGACAGGCCATCCTTTGAGAGAGTCCGTTGGGAGAAAGAGAGTGGGTCTGTTATAGTGTTATAGACCGGAACTTATGATGTTATAGTGCTATTTGCGGTTTATAGTTCTATAAGAAGCGACATGGCTCCCGCAGTTAGTCATTCTCGTATTAGCCGTTCCTTATAACACGGCCATAACCCATTCCTTTATTTTCCTCTGAATAGAATCTTTTTTTTCCCAATCATAAGCTTTTCGTGTTTATTCCCCCGCCTATCAGCCACGAATCTTCACCCTTATTTATTTAGAATTCTTCATCTATCGTTCACTTCTTATGAGTTCGTTCTGTTCATACTTGCTGTTGGTTATAAATTATGAATTACTTGAACATTTGCATTATACCCGAGTATGCCATATTTTACGTATATGTGTATACTAAAAGACAGAGAGAGAAAGACAAATGTATATGATATCCTTTTTTTTTACTAAATGAGAAATGAAATCCCTGAGAAAACAAGTGCAAATTCAAAACCTGTTTTTTTTTCTGTGCCTTTCTCCCTCTCTGGACCTGGTTGTGTTATGTATGCAAATGACCTGGCACGAGTATCGTCATGACCTGATCCTTAATGAAGCTTGTCGCCCTCCCTTGCCAAACTACCCGTTGCGGCCACTGCCCTAAACTACCCGTGGCTAATGAGGTAGTTAGCATATACATTCGTTCTGCTAGGAGGGGGGTGGGGGGAGGTGATGGGGGTAATGAAGGGAGGAGAAGGCTGGAGGTATAATAAGGAAGATGGTTCAGAGGAAAGGCAAAGGATAACGGATGGAGAAATACGAAGAATAGGAATAGGAATGAAGAACTGGAAGATTCAAAGACGAAGGACGAATGTGGAGATGAAAGATGAATAACGGAGAGGGTAAAGAAGGTGAAGAATAAGTGTAAGAAGCGAAAAATAGGAACAAGTGAAGAAAAAACGGAGGGAAAGGAAGAGGATGAACCGGAGTTGGTGAATATGCAAGAAGAAGGAAGACATATGAAGAGGATGGAGTGAAAAGGGAGAAGTGAAGGAGAAGAAGAGAACGAGAGACTAGCAGCGTGACAGCCGCAGGGAGGGTAGGGACGACAAAGGCAGTGAAAAAAAGGTCGAGAGATGGAAAATCGCGTGAAATGGTCGGTGCCAACATTTGCAATTTGCAATGACGCGTTCCCCTATCCCCTTTGGCCATCCCCTCCGGTCAGCCCTTCCCTCTCCTCTGTCCAATTTCTTCCTCGTCCCCACCTTCCCCCCTTTCTTCCTGCTCCTCCTTCTTCCTCTCCTCTGCCTTCCCTCATTTCTCCCTGCTCATCTTCTTCCCTCTCCTCTTACCTTCCTCATTTTCTCCCTGCTCCTTCCTTCCCTCTCCCTCTACCTTCCCTCATTTTCCCCGTTCTCTTTCCCTCTCCTCTACCTTCCCTCATTTTCTCCCCTGCCCACCTCTTCCCTCTCCTCTACCTTCCCTCATTTTCTCCCCTGCCCTCCTCTTCCCTCTCCTCTCTACCTTCCTCATTTTCCCTGCCCTCCCTTTCTACCTTCTCTGTTTTCAAATTTTTTTCAATTTTTTTCTTTCAAACTTTTCCCCTACTTGTCCATCCCTTCCCTGTCCTCAGCTCTCCTCCTTCCTCACTTCCCTCTCCTCGCCTTTTCCCTGTCCTTCCCTATCATTCTCCCTTTCAGAACTCCCCCCCCTGTCCACCCTACCCACTTCACCTATCCAAGCCTTCCTCTTACTCCTCCATTCTCTTCCATCCTCCTCCTTCCTTTTTCCCCGTCCTTCCCTCCTACCTAGATAATTATCTCTCACTTCCCCCTACCTTGCCTTACTCCAAGTCCTTGCAAATATGTCGTAATATTGATATTTCTTTATGTTTCTTTTCGCCTCTCTATCTTTCTTCTTTCACACTTTCTCTCTCTTCTTCGTTTCCTTTCTCTTCTTCTCTCTCTCTCTCTCTCTTCCTCTCTCTCTCTCTCTCCCTCTTCCTCTCTCCCTCTCTCTCTCTCTCTCTCTCTCTCTCTCTCTCTCTCTCTCTCTCTCTCTCTCTCCCCTTCTCCCTCTCTCTCTCTCTCTCTCTCTCTCTCTCTCTCTCTCTCTCTCTCTCTCTCTCTCTCTCTCTTTCAGCAATCTATCTCCGTTTGCTTAATTTTTATCAACATCCTTTTAAAGCATCCAAATTTAGTCTCAGAACTCAAAGGGAATTTTACTTGGGACTCGGAAGGTCAGAGTGCGTTTTGCAATTAATTCCTGCAACATTTTGCGACTGCGCTCAACTGCAGGTAGACATAGAGACTGTTCAGGGAAGAGGATGGGGCGGGGGGGGGGGGGGGTCCTTCAGAGGCAGAGTGAGGAAAGGAGAGTTAGGGTTGTGTTAGGATACCCAGGATAATTATCAGGATTATCCAGTGTATCAGTATAGATGTATGAGTCATTGCATAATTATATATCAGTGTAGATTGGTGCATTGTTGTAGATCTATGTATTGATGTGGATTTATGAGTGATGTGTCAGTGTAAATTTGTGCATCGGTTGATCTCTGTCAGTGTAGATTTATGTTTCAGTAAAGAGATAATGTTGCATAGAAAAGTACTATAAAGTGAATCCTTTTAAAAAAAAATAATAAAAAATCGTTTGTTTAAATCATCAAATACCGGACAATTGAAAGAGGTAATTGGTCAATTTCAGGGCGATTTATTATCCCTATTCATCACTCTTTCTGGGATTACGATTACCACTGATTAGCGCCGTGAATCCATTTCATATCACCGAAATCTGCTGCATCACACTGACACTGAGTCTATAGCGCCTGCATTCGGTCTGCCTCGACGAAGCGACAGAGAGAGAAGGATGGAAGCGTGGAAAGGATAAGGCAACAATAAGGATGATGGACTTAAAATAACAACAAAGAGGATTAATAACACTGCCACTAAAAGAAAGGAAAAACCTGCGACGTTTCGAACTTTTTCATGAAAGTTCCTCTTCAGGCGAAAGCAATCCAAAAAATGCTTTCGCCTGAAGAGGACCTTTCACGAAAAAGTTCGAAACGTCGCAAGTTAATTCTGTTATGTGCACGTTACTGTGTTTTTTGTGATTCAACAAAGAGGATGTTTTTGAAATAAGAGGTTTGATGATGGATATATGATAACCAAAATGTTTAACTGGAATGGCTTTGGAAATCAAATAACCACAATGATGGTTGTAAGGACAACCACAATCTTGAAAGGAATAAAGTAACCACAATGACAATAGAAGTAGAAATTAAATGTTCCTTCCCCCTTTAAACAAACAAACTAAAAAAAAAAATTGATTCCACTTCATTAACATCTACGAACACCTTTAAAAAAAAAACTAAAAAAAAAAAAAATATTGATTCCACTTCATTAACATCTACGAACATAACATCTCTCAGCCTTATTGCCCATAATAACACTTGTTACGAGTCCTTATCCCCCACGCTGGAACATCAAGCTTGTGTCGAGAAATCACTTGTTGAAGGAGCAGCCGAACATTCGTTGCACACTTAGTCGTACACTTAAGTGTGTATGTAAGAAAGAGAAAGGCGGAGGGAGGGGGGATAGAAGGGCGAGAGAGAGAGAGAAAGAGAGAGAGAGAGAGAGAGAGAGAGAGAGAGAGAGAGAGAGAGAGAGAGAGAGAGAGAGGGGAGGGGGGGGGTGTGTGTGTGTGTGTGTGTGTGTGTGTGTGTGTGTGTGTGTGTGTGTGTGTGTGTGTGTGTGTGTGTGTGTGTGTGTGCACGAAGAGACAGATAAGTAAGCAAAATTTAGATATATCCATCAATCAATATCATAGAATTTCAAACTTCTAATGTCACCTGCGTAACGCCAGTAGATATGAGAGCAACCCTGTCAGTTGGCCAAGCGCGCGGAATTTGTACCTTATTAGTTGAAACATTCCTTGAATACAACAGGCTTTTGTTTTTAGTTTTCACAAAGGTGTCTAGGAGGTAGAATCAAAGTTCTGAATAATTGCAGCAAATACACATAATCATCGCCCACAGACACTAGTATCCCGACTACTATGTTTAAGTGTATATATACATACATGCATACATACATACATACATACTTACATACACACACACATACATACATGTTTATATATATACATATATATATATATATATATATATATATATATATATATATATGTGTGTGTGTGTGTGTGTGTGTGTGTGTGTGTGTGTGTGTGTGTGTGTGTGTGTGTATGTATATATATGCATATATATATATATATATATATATATATATATGTATATATATATATATATGTATATATATATATATATATATATATATATATATATATATATATATATATATATAAACATGTGTGTAAGTGTGTGTGTATAAACATATATCACTTCTTAAGACTAAAGACAGAGCAAAAATAGCAAAGCAAAACCCCAAACAAAAGATACATATCTTAATTCTGCATTTCTTTACGCACAGATCAACTCCTAAAAGTAATGATCATAAGACTAAAAAAAAATAAAGAAAAAACGACTGGAAAAACTCTAAATTCTCTCCCAAGCCGACATATCTCGTCCTGGTGACAGAATCCCAGAGTTAGAGACGCTTATCTTCTCAACGGTCGAGTGGCCTCATAAAAAAACAATGCAATGAAGTTAAAGGTTTTTGTATTTCTATATAAGTGGAAAAAAATAGTTGCTACGATCAATTTGTGGAGTTGACTGGAATGTAATAGTACTTCTAATATCGTTATTGAAACTGTAGTAGCAGTCGTAGAATTAATACTGATGACAATGACAACAAGGGTCATAATAAGAAATAACGTCAATAGTACCACAATAATAATGATTATCATCATAGTGAAACCAATGATGATAACCATGATACAATGAATATGATAACGAAAATGTTATCATGATGACAAAAATCGTTCCTCCCTCACCCGTAATTCTATTATTCGGCAACTCCCTTTGTCCGGCAACATATTCCCGACGGCTCCTCGTGACTTCTAGTGCCATCATCCCCTAATTCGGCACGCCTTTCGTTTGCATATGTGCTTCGTGTTGTCCTGCGAAATTTGCTATTTATCCCTGTCTATGCCGAAGTGACCTACAGGAGAAAAAAAAGTGTAGGAAATGTATCTATGGGAAGACCTGGACATCAAGAATCATATATTGAAGAGTCTCTTCTTTATGTGATGTTTATTAGTTGAAACGTTATTATGTACATCTGTGTTGTACTTTAAAATAAATTCCTTTAAACTGCTGGGCACAGTCACATGATGTCAAAGACTTTCTCAATACGAGGATTGTCTATTATCTCTGCTTTGAAAGCAATGGTTACTTCTGTGGATTGTAACTTTAACCTTTTTAATATATCTGCCTTTATCGCCATAAGTTTAAGCATGAACGTAAAGTTTATCAATGTTCAGATATTTTGTCGATAACAGTAAATCCCATTTTATTAGCACCATCACTAAAGTTAATTCCATTGCTTGGCAGCATTTAGTATCGGAGTTAGCACCAGTTCACATACAAGAACCTCCAAAGTCAAATGACTAAGGATCAGAATCATCAGGGATCGAATCAACTTATGCCACCTATTATTTTATAAATTCCACGGGAGAAAAGGCAAATAGTTGTCAATTTTAGCCCAATGTCTTGCTGTTCTAACATCAACAAAGATCCATGTTAGCTTCCTGGATAGTCTACAGAGAGAGGGGTGAGGAAGGAAGAGATAGATGGGGGGAGGGTAGGAGAGAGAGAGAGAGAGAGAGAGAGAGAGAGAGAGAGAGAGAGAGAGAGAGAGAGAGAGAGAGAGAGAGAGAGAGAGAGAGAGAGAAAGAGAGATAGATAGAGAGAGAGAGAGAGAGAGAGAGAGAGAGAGAGAGAGAGAAAGAGAGATAGATAGATAGATAGATAGAGAGAGAGCGAGAGAGAAAGAGAGATAGATAGAGATAGAGAGAGAGAGAGAGAAAGCGAGAGAGAGAGAGAAAGAAAGATAGATAGATAGATAGAGAGAGAGAGAGAGAGAGAGAGAGAGAGAGAGAGAGAGAGAGAGAGAGAGAGAGAGAGAGAGAGAGAGAGAAAGAGAGATAGATAGATAGATAGATAGATAGAGAGAGAGAGAGAGAGAGAGAGAGAGAGATTTCACCTCACCTCCACGAAGCCTGAAGCACTCGGGTCCCCAGGTTATTGGTGTTCGATAGGTAGCTGTATTTCCTAAGGTCTACTTTCTCAATATTTCACGCCGTAATACTACCGCTGACCAGACAGGCCATCCTTTGAGAGAGTCCGTTGGGAGAAAGAGAGTGGGTCTGTTATAGTGTTATAGACCGGAACTTATGGTGTTATAGTGCTATTTGCGGTTTATAGTTCTATAAGAAGCGACATGGCTCCCGCAGTTAGTCATTCTCGTATTAGCCGTTCCTTATAACACGGCCATAACCCATTCCTTTATTTTCCTCTGAATAGAATCTTTCTTTCCAGTCATAAGCTTTTCGTGTTTATTCCCCCGCCTATCAGCCATTTATCAGCCACGAATCTTCACCATTATTTATTTAGAATTCTTCATCTATCGTTCACTTCTTATGAGTTCGTTATGTTCATACTTGCTGTTGATTATAAATTATAAATTACTTGAACATCTGCATTATACCCAAGTATGGCATATTTTACGTATATGTGTATACTAAAAGACAGAGAGAGAAAAAATGTATATGATATCCTTTTTTTTTAATAAATGAAAAATGAAATCCCTGAGAAAACAAGTGCAAATTCAAAACCTGTTTTTTTTCTGTGCCTTTCTCCCTCTCTGGACCTGGTTGTGTTATGTATGCAAATGACCTGGCGCGAGTATCGTCATGACCTGATCCTTAATGAAGCTTGTCGCCCTCCCTTGCCAAACTACCCGTTGCGGCCACTGCCCTAAACTACCCGTGGCTAATGAGGTAGTTAGCATATACATTCGTTCTGCTAGGAGGGGGGTGGGGGTGAGGTGATGGGGGTAATGAAGGGAGGAGAAGGCTGGAGGTATAACAAGGAAGATGGTTCAGAGGAAAGGCAAAGGATAACGGATGGAGAAATACGAAGAATAGGAATAGGGATGAAGAACTGGAAGATTCAAAGACGAAGGACGAATGTGGAGATGAAAGATGAAGGGAGGAGAAGGCTGGAGGTATAATAAGGAAGATGGTTCAGAGGAAAGGCAAAGGATAACGGATGGAGAAATACGAAAAATAGGAATAGGAATGAAGAACTGGAAGATTCAAAGACGAAGGACGAATATGGAGATGAAAGATGAATAACGGAGAGGGTAAAGAAGGTGAAGAATAAGTGTAAGAAGCGAAAATTAGGAACGAGTGAAGAAAAAACGGAGGGAAAGGAAGAGGATGAACCGAAGTTGGTGAATATGCAAGAAGAAGGAAGACATATGGAAAGGATGGAGTGAAAAGGGAGAAGTGAAGGAGAAGAAGAGAACGAGAGACTAGCAGCGTGACAGCCGCAGGGAGGGTAGGGACGACAAAGGGCAGGAAAAAGGTCGAGAGATGGAAAATCGCGTGAAATGTATCGCGTTGACATTTGCAATTTGCAATGACGCGTTCCCCTATCCCCTTTGGCCATCCCCTCCGGTCAGCCCTTCCCTCTCCTCTGTCCACCCCTTTCCTCGTCCCCACCTTCCCCCTTTCTTCCCTGCCCTCCTCTTCCCTCTCCTCTGCCTTCCCTCATTTTCTCCCCTGCCCTCCTCTTCCCTCTCCTCTACCTTCCCTCATTTTCCCCCAAGCCTTTTCCTCACCTTTTTTCCTTCCAACGCCTTTCCCCTTACCTTGTCCATCCCTTCCCTGTCCTCGCTTTCCCTCTCCCCTTCCCTTCACTTCCCCTCTCCCTCGCCTTTCCCTGTCCTTCCCTATCATTCTCCTCTTTCAGAATCCCTTACGACCCCCCCCCCCAGTCCACCCTACCCACTTCACCTATCCAAGCCTTCCTCTTACTCCTCCATTCTTTTCCATCCTCCTCCTTCCTCTTTCCCAGTCCTTCCCTCCTACCTAGATAATTATCTCTCGCTTCCCCCTATCTTTGCCTTACCTCCCAAGTCCTTGCAAATATGTCGTATCATTGATATTTCTTTATGTTTCTTTTCGCCTCTCTATCTTTCTTTCTTTCTCACACTTTCTCTCTCTCTCTCTCTCTCTCTCTCTCTCTCTCTCTCTCTCTCTCTCTCTCTCTCTCTCTCTCTCTCTCTCTCTCTCTCTCTCTCTCTCTCTCTCTCTCTCTCTCTCTCTCTCTCTCTCTCTCTCTCTCTCTCTCTCTCTCTCTCTCTCTGTCTCTCTCTCTGTCTCTCTCTCTGTCTCTCTCTCTGTCACTCTCTCTCTCTCTCTCTCTCTCTCTCTCTCGTTCTCACTCTCTCTCTCTCTCTCGTTTCTTTCTCTCTCTTTCTCTCTCTCTTTCTCTTCTTCTTCTCTCTCTCTCTCTCTCTCCTTCTTCTTCTCCCTCTCTCTCTATCTATCTATCTCTCTCTCTCTCTCTCTCTCTCTCTCTCTCTCTCTCTCTCTCTCTCTCTCTCTCTCTCTCTCTCTCTCTCTCTCTCTCTCTCTCTCTTTCAGCAATCTATCTCCGTTTGCTTAATTTTTATCAACATCCTTTTAAAGCATCCAAATTTAGTCTCAGAACTCAAAGGGAATTTTACTTGGGACTCGGAAGGTCAGAGTGCGTTTTGCAATTAATTCCTGCAACATTTTGCGACTGCGCCCAACTGCAGGTAGACATAGAGACTGTTCAGGGAAGAGGATGGGCGGGGGGGGGGGGGGGTCCTTCAGAGGCAGAGTGAGGAAAGGAGAGTTAGGGTTGTGTTAGGATACCCAGGATAATTATCAGGATTATCCAGTGTATCAGTATAGATATATGAGTCATTGATAATGTTGCATAGAAAAGTACTATAAAGTGAATCCTGATAAAATAATAAAAAAATCGTTTGTTTAAATCATCAAATACCGGACAATTGAAAGAGGTAATTGGTCAATTTCAGGGCGATTTATTATCCCTATCCATCACTC
>BOPN01001272.1:145000-150000 GCA_017312705.2 Penaeus japonicus
ATTGGGCCTGGACAAGACTCAACTGCATCCTGGAGCTCTCCACTAAGCTCCTCGCGCCTTGACCACGGTGAAGCATTCGGTGTACGTAGAGGCATAAGTTTAATAGTTCAGAACTACTGAAAAAACGGCCCAATTAACCCTCCCTGGTTGATGGAAATGCGAGCAAAGGAAGAATCTCAGGGCCTCGGCTTTCCTTTTTCACTTGCGCCTGACGCCATTCCGAAACCGATCTCCATGCCAGAGGGGCTTAACGTACGTTGGGCCGCGGATCTTACAGTTGCTCAGCCTGATGACTAAACTGTCTCGTTGTGATACTTTATATATATATGTATATATATATATATATATATATATATATATATATATATATATATATATATATATATATATATCTATATATGTATATATATATATATATATATATATATATATATATATATATATATATATATATATATATATATATATATATATATATATATATATATATATATATATATATATGTATATATATATATATATTTTTTTTATATATATATATATATATATATATATATATATATATATATATATATATATATATGCATATATATATACTAGATGAGGCTTGAGACAAACATACAGACAGACATACAGACAGATAAACAGACAGACAGATAGACAAACAAAAAGGAGTTTTTTCATCTAGTTACAAAGGAAAGGAAACTGCATCTACAATTCATGATTAGATTTTGAAATCTTACTCAACAAAGAAAAAAAAGAGCGTCTTTCTCTGTACGCCCTCTTTGTCATTTTTTTTTTTTTTTTTTTTTTACATCTATCGAAGCTCTTTAAAAAATATCCTTTTGATTTCCATTCATTTATTTTTATCTACATTTTTTTTCCTTTTTTCTTCTTTTTTAACGGAGAAGGATTTTGATTTAAGAAGGAGAAAGTTCAATAAAAAAAAAAAATAAATAAAAAAAAGAGAATCAGATGACAAACGGGTTTTCTTAAACCTATATTTTTTTCTATTTCTTTTTTCGCTTTGTGACGGTGAAAGAGAGTATCGGAGGAAAAGCTTTCTATAAGGAGGAGATATTCCGATAGTAAAAGAACGGTGAGGTATAAGTTTCGAAGCCATTTTAAAAATACGGGATTTCTTCTTTTTTGCGTGTATATATATATGTATATATATATATATATATATATATATATATATATATATATATATATATACATATATATATATATACACACACTCTCTCTCTCTTTGGTTCATTTTCCCTCTCATTTTTCTTCTTTACATTGTATTTTTTCCCATTTCTTCCCCTCCTACACCTCTTCTTTCTCTTCATTCTTCTTCTCTTTCTCTTACTTCCTCTATTCTATCTTCATCATTTTTTATCCATTCCAAGTCCTCATTTGCTTTCCCGAGTCTCCCCTCTCATGGCACTTTGCTTTGCCTTCTTCTTACCCCCGGAAACATGCCTTTCATCTTTTCTCTCCCACGTCATCATTACGAATCTCAAAGACTCCTGGCGCCCCTCCATCCATCCGAACGTGTGTAATACTCCGCAAGCATCATCGAAACTCAAGCCGGAGCCAAGAACAGGTGTCTGAGGAATGAGACGCGAACGCCGGAAAAAAAAAAAAAAAACTAATAAAAGCGACTTCGTTCTCCGAAAATCCCTTAAGGGTTATTATCCCGTTATTACAAACGGCCAAAAGGAGCCTTATCGTTCGACCACACGTCACATTGAGGATCGGACTGTGATGTTCGGAGAGGGTTGAGGGGTGTGGGGGTGGGGTGGGAGGGGGGGTGTTGGGGCACGGTAAATGGTGAGAAGGATTACGAAGGACATCATGAGGTAATGGCGGGCAGAGGGAAGGGGGAGGGGAAGGGAAAAGGGGGGGGGGGGGATATTGAGACTGAAGCTTCAAAGAATTCGGATGAGGTTTGGGAAGACGAGGACCTAATGCAGCTATAGATGACAGTGGTAATGACGGTGGTAAGGATAATGATGTGGAGGATAATAATGATTCTAACAATGCTAATGATTATGATAATAACAGTGATAATGATGATAATGATTAATAATGATAGTTAAGGAAGTGATAATAGAGAGAGAAGTGTGTATGTGTGTGTGTGGGGGGGGGCAAAGAAAAACGAAAGGAAAAAAGAATAAAAAAAAAAAAAAGGGAAAAAAAAAGTTAGAAAGTTAAAAACTTGAAAGAAAGTTAATAAACAAAGAAAACTAAAAAAAAAAAAAAAGTTAACAAATAACGATAATGATGATAATTATAAATCAATCAATAAAAAAAAAAAAAGTAAATAATTAAAAGTAAACCGATTCGATTCGACGAAACAGAATGCCGAGAGAAAGAACATGAAAACGGAAAGACGTCGGAAAGAAAAAGGAAAGGTCATGGAAGCCATCTGTTACGAGAGGTCATTTGCGGCACAACAACCCTGTTAAAACGCCTCACACCACCGGACACTCCAGCTTCAAAGCTTCAAAGGAAGACTTCCAAGGATCAAAGAAAGTGTAAATTTAAAGATGAAACAAAAATGACAGCAGTGAAATTAGTCAGCGAAATGAAAATCGTGATAACAGTGAAATTAGTCAGCGAAATGGAAATCGTGACAGTGTGACAACAGTGAAATTAGTCAGCGAAATGAAAATCGTGACAACAGTGAAATTAGTCAGCCTTATAGAAATCGTAACAACAGTGAAATTAGTCAGCGAAATGGAAATCGTGACAAAATGACAACAGTGAAATTAGTCAGCGAAATGAAGATCGTGACAACAGTGAAATTAGTCAGCGATATAGAAATCGTGACAATATGACAACAGTGAAAATAGTCAGCGAAATAGAAATCGTAACAACAGTGAAATTAGTCAGCAAAATGAAAATAGGGACAAAGGGACAACAGTGAAATTAGTCAGCGAAATGGAAATAGGGACAAAGGGACAACAGTGAAAATAGGGACAAAGGGACAACAGTGAAAATAGTCAGCGATATAGAAATCGTGACAATATGACAACAGTGAAAATAGTCAGCGAAATGGAAATCGTGATAAAATGACAACAGTGAAAATACTCAGCGAAATTCATATCGGGACAAAGTGACAATAGTGAAAATAGTCAGCGAAATAGAAATCGTAACAGCAGTAAAAATAGTCAGCGAAATGAAAATCGTGACAAAGTGACAGCAGTGAAAATAGTCAGAGAAATGGAAATCGTGACAAAATGACAACAGTGAAATTAGTCAGAGAAATGAAAACCGTGACAAAGTGACAACAGTGAAAATAGTCAGCGAAATGTAAGTCATGACAGGAAGAGGTCAGCTAGGAAGGAAACAGCAGCGCGCCGGTCGCTCGCTGGGATGAGCACGGAAGCTTTTGCAAACGGACGTCAGAAAGACATTGACTCTGTCGTTGCAGGACCTGAGATTTCGTTGTTTGTGTTCTTAGTTGTGCGTGTGTGTTTTTGTTTGTGTGTGTGTGTGTGTGTTGTATGTGTTGTGTTCCGTTATGTTGTATTTTGATTGTTTTGTTGTGTTGTGCTATGTGTGTGTGTGTGATGTGTTCCGTTATGTTGTGTTGTGCTATGTGTGCGTGTTGTATTTTGATTGTGTTGTGTTGTGCTATGTGTGTGTGTGTGTGATGTGTTCCGTTATGTTGTGTTGTGCTATGTGTGCGTGTTGTATTTTGATTGTGTTGTGTTGTGTTATGTGCGTGTGTGTGTGTGTGTTGTGTTCCGTTATGTTGTGTTTTGATTGTGTTGTGTTGTGTTATATGTGTGTGTGCGTGTGTGTGTGTGTGTGTGTGTGTGTGTGTGTGTGTTTGTGTGTGTATGTATGTGTGTGTGTGTGTTTGTGTGTATGTGTGTATGTGTGCGTGTGTATGTATGTGTGTGTTATCGAACTCTCAACGGACTCATCGCTCACGCCTTGGGTAAATTTGACCCAATTAATGGACTTTGCACTCGCTGTGTCCAACATGCACAGTAAGTTTGCTTGTGTATGACTTTATGTGCTTGTATATGCGCTTCCATAACTTTTCGTGAATTCGTGTGTGAACTGTACGTTTATTTGTAGGTTTGAGAGAGAGAGAAAGTGAGAAAGAGAGAGAGAGAGAGGGGGGGGAAGAGAGAAAGAGAAAGTGAGAAAGATATATATATATATATATATATATATATATATATATATATAGAGAGAGAGAGAGAGAGAGAGAGAGAGAGAGAGAGAGAGAGAGAGAGAGAGTGAGTGAGAAAGAGAGAGTGAGAGAGAGATGAAAATGGGAAGAACGTAACTATTTTGATTCTGTTTTTCACGGGAGTGAGTTTCAGGGGCTGAGGTTTATTAAATTGTGTGAAGGAAAGCTAAACCTCCTTTGCGCTCCTATAAGACGGAAAAGCTGTTTAGATGTTGACACCGAGATGGAAAATCCCGGTTCTTTGAGTCGAACGAAATTAGGTTATGTTAGGCAAACAGGAATCAAGTTAGTTTTGGACTAGAGCGAAAGCTAGTTATACACCAACATAAACACGCAGTCTCTCTCTCTGTCTCTGTCTCTCTCTGTCTCTCTCTGTCTGTCTCTCTCTCTCTCTCTCTCTCTCTCTCTCTCTCTCTCTCTCTCTCTATATATATATATATATATATATATATATATATATATATATATATATATATTTATATATATATATATATATCCCTCTCTCTCTTTCTCACACACACACGCACACACACACACACATACACACGTACATACACATACCGCATATGTATATATATATATATATATATATATATATATATATATATATATATATATAATTATATATATATATAATTATATATATATAAATAATTATATATATATATTTATTTATTTACCTATTTATCTATTTATATATTTATTCATTTATTTATTTATACATATCTATCTATCTTTCTGTCTATATATCTATATATATCTACATATATAAATATATATTTATATATATATATATATA
>BOPN01001272.1:155000-160000 GCA_017312705.2 Penaeus japonicus
AAGATATATTTTAGAAAATATGTAAATATGTAAATTAGCGCGGGAAGGTAGAAGTCCTAGCCGATGAACTGTCTTCCAAGACGAAGGGTTGTTTGCTGGTGGTTTGCAATTTCTTGAAGATGCGATGAAGGTTAAGGCGAAAATAGGGTTGAAAGTCCCATGGAAAAAGGCGTATTGCTGCCTCACTACATCCCTCCCGATCCCGGAAAAGGAGAGGGTGACTTGGGAACCCTCGACTGACTATCGGCTCAAGTCGAAAGCCGACACCCTTCCACCAAAATGAGGCTGGAATCTGGTGCGAAATCCTTTGGGCGTCACATTCAGCGGGTCATAGGGTTGCAGGTACTCAGGTTCCGAGGTCCACTAACAGCATGCGAGCTTGCATCTTGGCAATGTACAACAGAAAGCAGGAACAGATCAGGGCAGAGATAAGGCAGGATTCTAGGCCGTGGGACTCCACAAGGTGGTCGGATGCTGGAACAGGGCTGCAAGAAGTCATGACATTCAATCCACTAGGATGACAGCAGCAAACAGCATCAGATCCACTTGGTTTCATTGATCAGAACAACCCATCAGGACAGCGGCAGGAACAAACCATGCAGATAGCTGTTGGAGAGTTGGTATGAGCTTTCATGTGGAAAATGAAATAAAAGGGACCTGTTCTATGTAAGCACTGCAATGTTGATCTATTTTATTAACGATGCTCTAACATTATACAAATGATATACTCAATCACCGAAAGAATACTTATTACAATGTAACATTAAACTTCAAAGACAAATTACTCTGTGAATCTTCTCACAAAGGATAACATCATGACACTTAACGGATCATCAGGAGTGTGTTCTGCAAGAACACCATCTGGACTCACTATCTCCAGTTCATCTTGTGCCTCGTAGGGCAGCATATCATTACGATGAAGTCGATAAACACTATTCTTTACCAGGTCTTTCACCAGATAAGTCACAGGTCCAGTGCGCTTTGTGATCCTTAAGGGACCTGTCCAGCGTGCCGTCAGACCAGTGGCTTTCTGAGGAGGACTTTTTCGTAAAATTAGACTACCAACATCCAAATCAGTAGCAGGTATAGACTTCCTTGCAACGTAATCTTTGTTATATTCTCTACATTGTTTACTTGCAAGTACAGCTGCATCACGTGCCTGAATTAACTTTGCAAATCTTTCATTAGCAGGTTTATTTACAGTTAATTTGTTTGTTAATCCAACTGGATAATGTATAGACTGTCCAAGCATCAAATATAAGGGTTGGTTATTTACCGACCTGTTGACTGAAGAGTTGATAGCAAACCTAACATGAGGTATCATCGTGTCCCACCGACGAGGATTCTTCTCAGTCAGTGCATATAAAGTATCTTGAACTCTGTTAGTCCTTTCACATAACCCATTACTCTCTGGATGATAAGGGGTTGTAAAGTTTATCTTAGTTTCCAGCAGCTTACAAACAGCTCTGAGAAGAGAATTAGAAAATTCAGTGCCATTATCACATATGAAAGCTTGTGGTGGACCAAAAATTGTAATGAAATCATTAATCAAGGCATTCGTGACAGTTACGGCTTGTTTATCTTTGAGAGGTACAAGCTGAGTAAAACGTGATAACTGATCTACAATCACTAAGACATACTTGAAATCATTATCCGACTTTGGCAATTCAACGAGATCCATGCTGACTCGCTCGAGGATGCTTAATGCGAGTGGAGCATCTGCTAATGGCGCTCGATGCCTTTGTTGAGCTTTACGCTTTTTACAGGTCAAACACTTACTTACATAATTCCTAGTATAACTAAGTGCACAAGGAAAATAATACAATTCCTGGAGTTTCCTATATGTACGATAGGTCCCAGGATGACCAGCAATCTTACTATTATGAGCAATGTCCAGGGCATGTAATCTGCATTTCAAAGGAATACATAATTGACTTACCAAACCAGAAGCCTTATCTTTGATGTGATAAAGAACTCCATCTATCAAGTCAAACTCGTCCAATCTTGCAGGTAATTTGCGCTTAGGGAATGATCGACCTTCAAGAAAATCTATGATTTCTTTGTAAAGAGAGTCTTCAACCTGCAATGCACGAAATGCTTTAGGATCTAAGGTGGTCAAATCTACAGATGTTATTGGATTAATCTGCCTTGATAAGAGATCTGGTACATGATTACTTGCTCCTTCTTTGTAGAAGACTTTACAATCATAACTCATTATTTCATGACTCCAGCGGGTCATTCTAGCAGATTTAGTTGGACGTTTAAAAATATAGACTAATGGCTTATGATCCGTATAGACATGAAATTTACGGCCATATACATATGGATGAAATGCTTTAATAGCTTCAACAACAGCTAAAGCCTCCAACTCGGTCGCTGAATAACGAATCTCTGCACCTCTAAGTTTGCGACTGTAATAAGAAACTGGGTGAGGTTGTCCATCATGCTTTTGGATTAAACAAGCACCAATGGCTCGCTGACTTGCATCTGTATGGATTTCGAACAGCAAGTCAAAATTAGGACGTTTCAAGAGAGGAGCAGTAACTAAAGCTTCCTTTAAACTAACTAAAGCCCTTTCATGTTCTGGCTTCCATACAAACTTGGCATTCTTCTTAGTTAAATCAGAAAGTGGAGCAGTTATTTTGGAGTGATCTTTGATATGCCTGCGGAAATATCCAGCAGCACCCATAATCCTTCTCACCTGCTGTGAGTTGGTGGGTGTAGGAAGGTCACATATGGCCTTCACTTTACCAGGGTCAGGTTGTACACCTGCAGCAGAAATGAGGAATCCCAAGAATTTAAGTTCCGGGCAAGCAATCTCACATTTTGCCATGTTTAATTTAAAACCTGCACGAGACAAAAGAGTAAGGGTTTCATCCAGATGATCAAGATGTTCTGAAAAGTTTTTACTATAGATAATGATATCATCTAGATAACAAAGTGTATGACGTCCTAAAACTGGACTCAAGACCAGGTTAGCTAGCCTTTGATAAGTGCTTGGAGCGGACTTTAAACCAAATGGCATTCTAATCCATTGAAACACGTTCTGTCCATCCGAAAATGCCGTTTTAGGGCGATCTGCCTCATTAACCTCTATAGTCCAGTATGCTGCTCTAGAGTCTAGAGTAGAAAAGAAATGTGCTTCGCCGAGACTGTCAATAGTTTCTTCTATCCTGGGAAGTGGATATGTATCTCCTATGGTAACATTATTCAACTGCCTGTAGTCAACACAGAAACGATGAGACCCATCCTTTTTTACTACTAGAACCACATTGCTAAGCCATGGACTCATTGATGGTTCAATTACTCCTGCTTTAAGCATAGACTGACACTCAGACTTAATAAAGTCTTTGGCTGACTGTGGAAGACGCCACTGTTTAGAACAAATAGGCGCTGCATCACCTGTAGGTATGCAATGCACAATACCCTTGGCTTTACCAATAGTCATTTTATCACCATCAAATAAACCCTTGTGCTTCTGTAGAATAGGCAAGACATTACTCCTTTGCTCCTTTGTTAAATGTTCTAAATCTGGAAGATTTGCTTGGGTTACTACCTCAGAATTACATGAAGAGGCACTACCTATCATTGCTATTTTACTTGGGTCAGAGTTAGAAACTTCTTCCACTTTTGCTAGTAGCTTACCATTTTTAAGCTTAATTCTGCGAGGTAAAGTATTAACTGTCCATATGTAAACTTTCCTATTCTGTACACTCGCAACTGAATGAGGAATCAATAGATCATGCAAGTGACCCTCTATGTATACATCCCCATCAGGAATACCACGATTTACTGAACATGAAATAAACTTAGCACTCATTGGAGGAATACTAGTACTTCTGAGAACTCTAGCACACATAACTGGTTGTTGAAAAAGAGGTGCTATATCAAGATCACTATCCTTTTTTGTTGCCTTGCAAAAGGACACTTTAGAAATTCCTGGATGATCTGTATAGGTTACAGGTACTCTAACTGAATCTAGAGAAAGATAAGTCTGTCCTGGCTGATGTGAATGAACCAAACTGAATTCAAATCTACGCAGTACATCTATGCCAATTAATAAGGAACCTGGAAAATCACAACTTTCATCAACTACAACTAATCTGTGCGTCAGGCTAAGTCCTGGGGCAAAAGAAATATCAAAATCCCTTTCTTCCAAAACATCAAGAAAGTCACCAGAAGCACTAATAAGTGACCTGGCTCCTTTGGAACGTGAAATAACGCTTAGAGACTTCAATGCCGAGACCTTCAACAAGGATGCAGAAGATCCAGTGTCGATGAATGCAGGCAATTCCTGACCATTAATATAAACTTTTATCAAAGGTCGACCCACTAAATTCTTATCAGACACTAAGCATAAATCCATCTCCCTTTTGCATTTAGCCAACAGATTACAGGGAGTTTTAACACTGCTGGCCTTTCTGAAAGGGCACAGCATTCTGAACATACGTATATTGTTCCTTTTTATGCGGCTGCTGTACTCCAGGACATCGAGATCTTAGATGACCTGGCTGTAAACATCGCCAACAAACATTAGACAGAGGCTTACCTCTGCAATCTTTTGTGAGGTGTCCTTTGGAGCGGTGAAAAGCGCAGTACGCCTCATTGTTAGCAGTTACTGGACTCGAATTGACAGATGACACACCCGAGAATAGTCTCCTTTCCCTCAAATAAAATGCATTATTCTGACAGTGCCAGATACGTTCTGTATTCGTGACGAGTTGTGTTAAAGGACCATCTTCACCTGAAACAACCAAGGCTCGTAATCGTTCTGGTAAACCCTGAAGAAAAAGTCTTTTCACAGTTAGTGTTACATCCCCAATTTCATTAGGAAAATCCCTTGCACCCGAAAGAACTGCTGCTTCAAGTTCAATATGAAAATCTTTAGGCGACTGTCCCTGTTTAAGTCTAATAGCTTCTATCCTTCTAAAGAAATCCCCTGAACTTCTTACACTACCAAATTTGTCCCTTAAAGCCTTTCTAAATTCATTCCAAGTAGT
>BOPN01001272.1:177500-180000 GCA_017312705.2 Penaeus japonicus
TTCGCAGAGCCAGGAGGAAGGAAAAAACGAATGGGAGAAAAAGATAAAGAAAAAAAATAATAATAATAAAAATAAAAAAAAGATTAAAATATTCAAGAAGCTTACCCATGAAACAACAAAATCACCAGAGAGTGCAAGCGAAAAAATCGTCCCGGTGGTGGCAGAAGCGCACGGAATCCTACCGAAAGAACGGGAAGAGCGACGGGGCTCGAACTCCCAGAGGAACTACTGGAAGAGGTAACACTACTCGGCACTCTAAGAACCTCGGTGTCGGACCGGAAGATTAGCATTAAGATGAAAGGAAAGAAGAAGAATTCCAAGACGGTGGGAAGAAGCTCGAATTCTGGTTGGAATATCAGCTGATACAAAAAAAAAAAAAAAAAAAAAAAAAAAAAACTTATTGCAATGGAAGTCGAAGATGATAATGATAATCATAGGTATAATGATGATGAATATAATGAGAATATTGATTATGCTACTGGTTATGATGATAATAACATGAATGGTATTACTAATATAAAGAAAATTGATTATGCTGCTCTGATCGTAGTAATGATATGAATAAAATGATGATGTCATTATTAATGGAAGCAATAATATCAATAGTGATATAAATAACAATGACAATAACAACCATGATAGTAGTGATAATTAACAATGTCAATGATGATAACGACATTTATAACGTCGATGATAATAAAGATGATATCAATATGAATGTGAATAGAAAAAAAAACAATAATAATGATAACGATAATTATAATCATATTGATCTCAATAATAAGGATGATGATGATAATGATAGTAATAAGAATGATCATGGTAATGGTACCAACGATGATGATGATGATAAGGATGATAAGACCAATCACGGTGATGATAATAATGATAATGATGATAATATCAATCACTATGATGATGATTATGATGTCATTAATAGTGATGATAAGGGTAATGATGATAATGATAATGCGAACAATGATAATGATGATCATAATGATAAAAATGATAATAGTAATGATGATGATAATAATGATAATGAGTATAATATAACAAAAGTTAGAAATAAACTAATAATGATAACAATGTTAATGTTGATGACAGTAGCAACACTAATAATGATAATGATAATAATAACAATGATCATAATAACAATGATAATGACCCTGCTACTACCTCACTATCAAGACTAAAAATGTTAACATTAGTGTTGATGCTACAATTCCTATTTCTGTTAATACGAATGGTGATACTAAGAATGATATTGATAAGAATCAGCATTATTAATATAAGAAGGATTACATGTACTCTCAGTATGCTTTCTGCATTATCATGATCATCATTTTCACTATGATCATTTGTCGTTTTCATGATCTTTATTGTTACTATCATCATCAACACTATCATTGCCATTGTTATCATTGCTATTAAGACTATGGATATTTGAATATCGTTAACAATATTTTTGAGTAGCAGAGAAATAACTAGCTATATCCCCCCATGGAAATGATAATAGCAATTATGATGCTTCCAATAGCGTGGCTTCAGTACCACCCAAAAATTGTTCGAGGTTAATGGGAATACACACTGATTCTGATTTTAAAATGTTATATAGATTTACACGTGCTTCTCTCTCTCTATCTATCTATCTATCTATCTATCTATCCATCTAACTATCTATCTATCTATCTATCTATCTATCTATCTAACTATCTGTCTATCTATTTATTTCTATCTATCTATCTATTTATCTATCTATCTATCTCTTTTCATCTCTCTCTCTCTCTCTCTCTCTCTCTCTCTCTCTCTCTCTCTCTCTCTCTCTCTCTCTCTCTCTCTCTCTCTCTCTCTCTCTCTCTCTCTCTCTCTCTCTCTCTCTCTCTCTCTTTCGTTCTCTCTTTTTCTCTCTCTCTCTCTCTCTCTCTCTCTCTCTCTCTCTCTCTCTCTCTCTCTCTCTCTCTCTCGCTCTCTCTCTCTCTATATATATATACAGTATATGTACATTGTACGTCAATCTATCTTTCTATATATGTTAATATATCTACGAGTCTAGAATATGAACCTCTTGTATATTTTTTTCTAAATATGGCATTATGGCATCTACATCTATTCATTCATTTGTAGATATTTTCTCATTTATGAACCACTCGACATAATGCATGGAGGAAGTTCAGAAATAAAAGTGAGAAAGAGAAAGAAGTTGGAGCCACTACCGCTTCAATTCAGACTCGAAGTTCAAAACGTGAACAGTGCCATTAAATTCAAAGCATTCCCCCTCCCCCCTTACCCACCCTCCCTCCCTTTACCCTCTCACCCTCCCTCCCTCCCTCCCTCCCTTTACCCTCTCACCCTCCCTCCCTTTACCCTCTCACCCTTTCACCCAAGCGCTATTCACAACGCACCCTTCCCCTCCCCTTCCCCTCCCCCCCTTCCCCTCCCCCTCCCCCAAACTTGGTGCATTATTGTAGTCTGAGTTTCAATATCCTACGCTTGCCTTGCC
>BOPN01001272.1:185000-187500 GCA_017312705.2 Penaeus japonicus
AGGGGGGAGGGGGCTAGGAGGGAAGGAGGGAGGGGAGAAGAGGGGACGGGAAGGGGAAAGAGGAGGGGAGAGGGGGAGCACAGAGAGGAGGGGGAGAGGAGAAGGGGGACAGAGAAGGAAAGAAAGAGGAGGGAGAAGGGGGAGGGGGAGGCTAGAGAGGAGGGAGGGGAGGGACAGAGAGGGGAAAGAAGGAGGGAGAAGGGGGGGGAGGCTAGAGAGGAGGAGAAGGGGACAGAGAGGGGGAAAGAAAGGGGAGGAGAAGGGAGGGGGAGGCTAGAGGGAAGAGGGAGGAGGAAAGAGGGACAGAGAGGGAAAGGAGGGATAGGGGGGGAGGCTAGAGAAGGAGGGAGGGGAGAAGAGGGGGACGGGGGGAAAGGGAGGGGATATGGGGGGGGAGGCTAGAGAAGGGAGGGGGAGAAGGGGACAGAGAGGGGAAAAGGAGGGAGAAGGGGGGAGGATAGAGAGAGAGGGGGAGGGAGAAGGGGGACAGGGAAAGAAAGGAGGGAAGGGGGGGGGGAGGCTAGAGGGAAAGGAGGGAGGGGAGGAGGGGATTGCTGAGAGGGAAGAAAGGAGGAGAGGGGGAGGCTAGAGAAGAGGGAGGGGGAGAAGAGGGGACAGAGAGGAAGAGAAAGGAGGGAGAAGGGGGGGGGGAGGCTAGAGAGGAGGGAGGGGAGAAGGGGGACAGAGAGGGAAAGAAAGGAGGGAGAAGGGGGGGGGGGGAGGCTAGAGAGGAGGGAGGGGAGAAGGGGGACAGAGAGGGAAAGAAAGGAGGGAGAAGGGGGGGGGGGGAGGCTAGAGAGGAGGGAGGGGAGAAGGGGGACAGAGAGGGAAAGAAAGGAGGGAGAAGGGGGGGGGGGGAGGCTAGAGAGGAGGGAGGGGAGAAGGGGGACAGAGAGGGAAAGAAAGGAGGGAGAAGGGGGGGGGGGGAGGCTAGAGAGGAGGGAGGGGAGAAGGGGGACAGAGAGGGAAAGAAAGGAGGGAGAAGGGGGGGGGGGGAGGCTAGAGAGGAGGGAGGGGAGAAGGGGGACAGAGAGGGAAAGAAAGGAGGGAGAAGGGGGGGGGGGGAGGCTAGAGAGGAGGGAGGGGAGAAGGGGGACAGAGAGGGAAAGAAAGGAGGGAGAAGGGGGGGGGGGGAGGCTAGAGAGGAGGGAGGGGAGAAGGGGGACAGAGAGGGAAAGAAAGGAGGGAGAAGGGGGGGGGGGGAGGCTAGAGAGGAGGGAGGGGAGAAGGGGGACAGAGAGGGAAAGAAAGGAGGGAGAAGGGGGGGGGGGGAGGCTAGAGAGGAGGGAGGGGAGAAGGGGGACAGAGAGGGAAAGAAAGGAGGGAGAAGGGGGGGGGGGGAGGCTAGAGAGGAGGGAGGGGAGAAGGGGGACAGAGAGGGAAAGAAAGGAGGGAGAAGGGGGGGGGGGGAGGCTAGAGAGGAGGGAGGGGAGAAGGGGGACAGAGAGGGAAAGAAAGGAGGGAGAAGGGGGGGGGGGGAGGCTAGAGAGGAGGGAGGGGAGAAGGGGGACAGAGAGGGAAAGAAAGGAGGGAGAAGGGGGGGGGGGGAGGCTAGAGAGGAGGGAGGGGAGAAGGGGGACAGAGAGGGAAAGAAAGGAGGGAGAAGGGGGGGGGGGGAGGCTAGAGAGGAGGGAGGGGAGAAGGGGGACAGAGAGGGAAAGAAAGGAGGGAGAAGGGGGGGGGGGGAGGCTAGAGAGGAGGGAGGGGAGAAGGGGGACAGAGAGGGAAAGAAAGGAGGGAGAAGGGGGGGGGGGGAGGCTAGAGAGGAGGGAGGGGAGAAGGGGGACAGAGAGGGAAAGAAAGGAGGGAGAAGGGGGGGGGAGGCTAGAGAGGAGGGAGGGGAGAAGGGGGACAGAGAGGGAAAGAAAGGAGGGAGAAGGGGGGGGGAGGCTAGAGAGGAGGGAGGGGAGAAGGGGGACAGAGAGGGAAAGAAAGGAGGGAGAAGGGGGGGGGAGGCTAGAGAGGAGGGAGGGGAGAAGGGGGACAGAGAGGGAAAGAAAGGAGGGAGAAGGGGGGGGGAGGCTAGAGAGGAGGGAGGGGAGAAGGGGGACAGAGAGGGAAAGAAAGGAGGGAGAAGGGGGGATGACAGAGAGAGAGAGAAGGGGGAGGAGTGGTGGATGAAGAAGAGTAAGGGTGGGAGGGAGAGCGAGGGAGAGAGAGAGTTGTGAGAGAGCGGAAGAGAGATAAAAGTAAAATAGAAAGAGGTGGAAGCAGACAGAAAGATTGCCAGAGACACATAAAGAGAGGAAGAAACGGCATGAGAGAATGGCGATCACAATGCTGCCTCCATATCTCTCGGACTAATAATTCCATTTGTCCTCCTACACCCACCCACTTGCTCCTTCTCCTTTCCTCTGTCACTCTCACTCACCTTTCCTTCTCCTCCAAATCCCTTCCTCGCACCCCCCCCCCCCACTCCCTCCCCATCCCTTCGCTAACACACTCACACACAAAATTTCCTTCGTCAACCCCCTGCCTATTCCTCCTTTCCCTCTGCCTT
>BOPN01001272.1:197500-200000 GCA_017312705.2 Penaeus japonicus
TATTTAAGGAGAGATAGGAAGGGATGATAGACTTCAGAACAAAGAGGCATGAGCAATTTACAGAGGAATCTTGCGATGAATTTTGATCGAAGAGGAAATGAAGGGGAAGTGAGTCCTGAACCCAAAGTTTTCAATATTAGAAGATTAGTGCAGTGTGTGGAAACTGGTTGCTGGCAGCAGCCCTAATTAACAAAATTCCTATTCATTTTTAGTCTCTACACTCTATAGAAGGATGCTCAAAACAATGGGATTCATCTGCAAGCTTTCAACAGGATATTGTGGCTCTTTATTTTTATTATGATAGTTGGGATGGGAACACAATCTGTAACATTAATTATGATCAATATCAAGTTATTAGATAAATTATTATAATCATAATTATTATTACCGTTATCACTATCATTATTATTATCGTTATCATTATCACTATCAATATTTTCATCTTTTTTATCGTTATATTTATTATTGCTACTATTATCATTAGTATCATTTCTATTATCATCATTATCATTATTATCATTATCATTATCAATGTCATATCATTATTTTCATTATTACTGTTATCGTCGTCATTATTATCACTGTCATCATTAGCATTAGCATTCCTTATCATTATTATTAATATCATTGTCATTATTATTATCATCATCATTATCATCATTATCATTACTATCATCATCATTTTAATTATTACTATTGCCATCATTGTTATCATAACCATCAACGCCTCATAATTATCATTATAATTATTTCTATTATCATCACATTTTCCATTATCAATTTTATTAGTTATTACGTGATGACAGCGCGATGTTTGTGATGGTGAGAGGAGTGATGTTAGGGGTGGTGAGATTAGTGATGTTAGTAGTGGTGACGGATATGATGCTATGATGGTGGTGAGGGAGATGATTTTAGTGGTGGTGAAGGAGATTATGTTAGTGATGGTGAGGAGGTGATGTTAGTTATGGTGAGGGAGATGATGTTAGTGATGGTGAGGGAGATGACGTTAGTAGCGATGAAGACATGATGCTCGTAATGATGACGGCTTTTATGTGGTTAAAGTAATGATGACTGTGATGATGTTGGTTAGCGGATGTGGTGATGATCTGGCGTATTGGTATTGCCCAAAAAGTATTGCTGATAGAGCTGTGAGTCAGAAAAAAAAGAAAAAAAAAGAAGAAGAGAGAACGTACCACTTGTGTTGTCCACTTCTTGGTTATTGGACATCCCCCCCCCTCTCTCTCCCTTCTCTCTCTCTCTCTCTCTGTAACTTGGTCTCTCTCTTATTCTAACTATCTATCTATCTACCTATCTATCTATCTATTTATCTATCTATCTGTCGGTCGATCATTATATCTATTTATCTATCTATATCTCTCTCTCTTCCCTCCATCTCTCCCCCTTTCTCCCTTCTTTTCCATTTCTCTCTCCTTCCCCTCTCCCTCCCACTCTCTCGCCATTTCCTGCCTCTCCTCCTTTCTCCCTTTCTCCCTCTTTTTTCCCTTCTATCCGCCCCCCTCCCCCCTTTCTCTCTCTTGCCATCTCCTTCCCCTCTCTCTCCCCTTTTCTCCCCTCCTCTCTCTCTCTCTCACACTCTCTCTCTCTTTCTCTCTCTCACCTCCTTCCGCTCTTTCTCCCCCTCTCTCACTCTCATTCTCTACTCTCTCTCTCTCTCTCTCTCTCTCTCTCTCTCTCTCTCTCTCTCTCTCTCTCTCTCTCTCTCTCTCTCTCTCTTTTTCTCTCACCTCCTTCCCCTCTCTCTCCCCTTTTCCCCCTTCCTCTTTCTCTCTCTCTCTCTCTCTCTCTCTCTCTCTCTCTCTCTCTCTCTCTCTCTCTCTCTCTCTCTCTCTCTCTCTCTCCCTCTCTCGCCATCTCCTTCCCCTCGCTCCTGCTCTTCTGACGCCCGTGCAAAATTTCCACTGGAACGAATCCGAGTGAGAGGAAACAGATCCACCTCCTCCTCCTATTCCTCTTTTCATCTTTTCCCCTTTTGAAATCTGCCTCGTGTTCCCTCATTCCTTTCCTTCCCCTTTCCTGTTCCTCTTACTTTCTCTCGAAAGTTTTTTTCTTTCGTTTTTTTTTCTCTCTCTCTCTCTTTTATATTCTCTCGCTCTTTCGCTCACATCTTCTCCCCTCACCTCGCACGCACTTCCTTTCTCCTCTTCCTCCTCCTCCTCCTCCTCCTCCTCCTCCTCCTCTTTTTTTTCCCCTCCCTCCCTCCTCCTTCCTCCCTCCTCCTCCTCCTTCCCTCCAAGGACCCCCCCACCCCATGATGTAAGTTAAAGGTGACGAGGATGAATTGTTGTTTGTTTTTTGTTTTGCTTTGAAGGATGTGGTTCACAGGAACATCAATTATAATGATGATGAAGGGGTGGGGGTGGGGGGGGGGGATGAAGCTGGTATTACTGTGTTGCTGATGAATTAAGATGTTGATAATTATGATAGTGATTGTGATAATGATAACTATAATAATGATAATACTATCACTACTACTAATCAT
>BOPN01001272.1:215000-217500 GCA_017312705.2 Penaeus japonicus
TTTTGTTTACATCTTGGAACCATCGTTGTTGTTTTGTTTACAACTTGGAACTATAGTTGTTGATTTGTTTATAACTTGGAACTATTGTTGTTGTTTTGTTTACAACTTGGAACCATTGTTGTTGTTTTGTTTACAACTTGGAACTATAGTTGTCGATTTGTTTATAATTTGGAACTATCGTTGTTGTTTTGTTTAAAACTTGGAACTATAGTTGTTGATTTGTTTATAACTTGGAACTAGCGTTGTTGTTTTGTTTACAACTTGGAACTATCGTTGTTGTTTTGTTTACAACTTGGAACTATCGTTGTTGTTTTGTTTACAACTTGGAACTATCGTTATTGTTTTATTTATAACTAAGAACTATCGTTGTTGTTTTGTTTACAACTTGGAACTATTGTTGTTGTTTTGTTTACAACTTGGAACTATCGTTGTTGTTTTGTTTACAACTTGGAACTATCGTTGTTGTTTTGTTTACAATTTAGAACTATCGTTGTTGTTTTGTTTACAACTTGGAACTATAGTTGTTGATTTGTTTACAACTTGGAACTATCGTTGTTGTTTTGTTTACAACTTGGAACTATCGTTGTTGTTTTGTTTACAACTTGGAACTATCGTTGTTGTTTTGTTTACAATTTGGAACCATCGTTGTTGTTTTGTTTACAATTTGGAACTGTCGTTGTTGTTTTGTTTATAACTAAGAACTATCGTTGTTGTTTTGTTTACAACTTGGAACTATCGTTGTTGTTTTGTTTACAACTTGGAACTGTCGTTGTTGTTTTGTTTATAACTAAGAACTATCGTTGTTGTTTTGTTTACAACTTGGAACTATCGTTGTTGTTTTGTTTACAATTTGGAACTGTCGTTGTTTTATTTATAACTAAGAACTATCGTTGTTGTTTTGTTTACAATTTGGAACTATCGTTGTTGTTTTATTTATAACTAAGAACTATCGTTGTTGTTTTGTTTACAACTTGGAACTATCGTTGTTGTTTTATTTATAACTAAGAACTATCGTTGTTGTTTTGTTTACAACTTGGAACTATTGTTGTTGTTTTGTTTACAACTTGGAACCATCGTTGTTGTTTTGTTTACAAATTGGAACTATCGTTGTTTTGTTTACAACTTAGAACTATCGTTGTTGTTTTGTTTACAATTTAGAACTATCGTTGTTTTGTTTACAACTTGGAACTATCGTTGTTGTTTTGTTTACAACTTGGAACTATCGTTGTTGTTTTGTTTACAACTTGGAACTATCGTTGTTGTTTTGTTTACAATTTGGAACTGTCGTTGTTGTTTTGTTTATAACTAAGAACTATCGTTGTTGTTTTGTTTACAACTTGGAACTATTGTTGTTTTGTTTACAACTTGGAACCATCGTTGTTGTTTTGTTTACAACTTGGAACCATCGTTGTTGTTTTGTTTACAACTTGTTCCGTTATAAAAGAAGAACAGGAACCATCATCTCCATAACAAAATTTTCTACGAGTAAACACAAATTTCCCGTCCAATTATGGTGAGTGCCTACAAGTAAACCTGATTTCGTATGTGTTCGCCATTCAGTCTCTCCTATTGCTGTGTTTCCCTGGTGGGCGATTAAGGGAAATAACGGAAGAGGAAAAGAAGGGGTGATTGGGAGAGGAGGGGGAGACTGGGAGGTGTGGTGTGGGGGGGGGGAGGAGGCAAGGGAAAGGGAGGGGGAGATTTGAACGAGAGTGGGGTTGGACAGGGAGGGAGGGAAGAAGAGAATGAGAGAGTAAGACAGAGAAAGGAAGAGAATGAGAGAGCAAGAGAGAGAGAAAGGGGGGGGGGAGGAAGAGAGAGAGAGAGATAAGGGAGAGGGAGAGGGGGGGGAGAGAGAGAGAGAGAGAGAGAGAGAGAGATAAGGGAGAGTGAGAGAAAGGCAGAAAGAAGGGATGAATTAAAGAACGAGACAGTAACGGGCATTGCCATTACTTAGACCACAGATAGTGAGAGAATAGAGATAGAAAGGAAAATAATGGGGAGAAAGATAGTATATCAAAGAAAAGAGATGAACAGAAGCTGTGAGAGAAAATTAGGACGAGAGACATTGTTCGCATATCTTTTGATTGATCTCTCACAATCTATCTGTCGATCTATTTCCGTCTGCATATCTGTCTGTTTTTTGTTTGTTTGTTTTTTATTATATAATCAAATACTCACCAGCTGTCTAATGCAATATTTATTTATCTATATATCTTTCCGTTTGACTATCTATTCGTTCCCTTATCTCTATTTCATCTACCTCTTTCACTTTGCTTATAATCTATCCTCCTCTCTCATTCGTCTAACTCTATCGATCTGCCTGTCTATTTATGTTTTTATTTACCTCTACCTCTATCTATCTATCTATCTATCTATCTATTTATCTATCTATTATTCTGTCTTGTTCTCTCTATATATACATGCCCATCTATTAACTATCATTCTATCTATCTATCTAACATATCTATCTATCTATCTATCTACCTATCTACTTAGC
>BOPN01001272.1:265000-267500 GCA_017312705.2 Penaeus japonicus
TTCAGGAGAGAAAGTCCCTCTGAAGACGCCCATCCACGGTTTCTACCAAGCCAAATCTTCGGAGAGCCGTGACACGCCGTGACACGCCATGACACACCGACCTCCGGCCTTCAAGTACAAGCGGTGCAGGACATACAGGCGGAAGGATAAGAGGAA
This sequence comes from Penaeus japonicus, assembly GCA_017312705.2. Lineage (NCBI taxonomy): Eukaryota > Metazoa > Arthropoda > Malacostraca > Decapoda > Penaeidae > Penaeus > Penaeus japonicus. The sequence goes on from BOPN01001272.1 coordinate 265,157, forward strand.
GGAAGGCAATCCAGACCATATATTTAGTCTGCCATTTATTCCTGTGTTACCCATCTCTCCTTCCTCTTCCCCTTCTCCCGATTTACATTCATTAGGGGTGTTTATTTCTTTCCAATGTATTTGCGAAAGTGTACATATACGAAGAAAAGTAAAGTTGCCTTTTGTCCTCTCATAAGACTGTAATACATCAATCACACTTAGAATAAAGAACGCGATGTACTACTTATAATCATGATAATTAAAACGAAAAGGATAATGATAATGCGACAGCTATAATGAGAAATATGATAATGGTGATGATGATAAAACAAGCAGTAAGAGCAACACTAATGATAATGGTTTTAATAATTAAACTTGAGCGTCAATAATAAAAAGAAATATATTGATGATGATGATATCAATAACAATAATGATAATGATAATGCTGATATTGGTAATAATATATAACAATAGCAATAACAAAAGGAACAATAATGGTAATAACAATTGTTAAAAAAAACGATAATTATGACACTATGCACTCATCATAGTAATAGTGGCGTAGGAGCAACGAAAGGATTAAAAGTGAGTGATAATGATTCCAATAATGAAATTGGTAATAGTAACAAATCCAAAATAATGTAATAGCAATAATGAGCAAGATAAACAATAACTATAACAATATAACAACGCTAACAGGCTAATAACAGTCACAAAACATCAATAAAACAATAACAACCATCTAAGAACACAATAGTTGGAAGGAATCTCAAATAAACTAAAAAAAAAAATAAAAATAAATAAATAAATAAAAAAATAAAAAAAATAAAATAGATAATGGCTGTGCCTCTTTTTAACCCATCGATCGTAATGGTAAAAGAGTTAATTAGAAACGTCATTCTCTCCGTAACAGCTTACCTCCTGCTCTTCCATCGAGGTCATTTGTTTGTTGTTGTTTTTTCTTTCTTTCTTTTTATGTCCACCATGGTCCTGTTTTGGGACAAATTCGCTCGCTTAGCTTGAAGTTTTTTTGTTTTGTTTTTTTTTCTTCTTCTGTCTGTTGCGTTCAAGTGGCATTAATGGTTTTCTTATATTCGGTGCGATTTGTTTTGCCGGTCGTGGTTAGTTCAATTGATTAGTAATTGTGAATTTTGGGCTTAGTTTTTTTTCCAATTAAGAAAAATAAAATCCTCTATGTTTATCCACAAATCTATCTATCTATCTATGTCTATATCAATACCTATCTATTTATCAGTCTCTCTCTCTCTCTCTCTCTCTCTCTCTCTCTATATATATATATATATATATATATATATATATATATATATATACGTATGTATGTGTGTGTATATATATATGTATGTATATATATATACATATATATATACATATATATATATATACATATATATATCCCCTTTATTTAAATTTGTTTTACCTCATTATTGTAGAGCATAGAGACTCGTACACAGCCGTGACCTGCCGCGAGTATTCTGCATAATCAAAAGAACTTCACTGAGACCTCGGTTCATTCCGGAACTGCCAGAAGACACGATGCACACATTCCCTTTTATCGCAGTGTATGTTGCTTCCATTACTTGTTTTTTTCTTGTTTACATGATTCCTATTGAATGGAGTTCCGCTTGCTTTGAATCTGATTGATGCTTAGCTTCATCTACGTGTGCCACCATGGCGTTGGATGTTCTGATTTTGTGCTGAATCCTCGTTCTGTTTCTTTATAAGATGCTTCTTCACAGCTCCTGCTTGTTAGTAGTATATGGCACAACTGGAGTTACTTGTATGCGCTTTCTCGCTCTATAGGATTACTTTTTTCTTTCTAAAGAATAAGTTTCATACATGAGGTTTATTCATTTGAATGCTACTCGCCTTCACCCTAAGCCTACCTAGTCACTGGGCGCGGGTGGTACATTAAGTTATGGCGGGGAGTGGCCAGCCTGTTGTGAACCCTTTCCTCATGATTTTGCCTTATAATCCCCTTAAACTATTCTTAATACTGCAGAGTATGATAACTCTGGCACATACTTAAAGGCAGAAAGCTAGATAAAAAACGATTTAAAAAACAAAAGATTATTTTTCAAGAGTTTTTACCCATCGCGCATCTAACTGCAATCGTCTGAGCCAAAAATATACTGGAAGAGTGTCACGGAAAAATTGTAATCTCTTGAGCTCGTATAACACTTTATCTAATAGTTTCTTTTGTATTCTCTTTCTTTATAATGATATCATTCCCGCTGTAACAGAGAGCACATGCATGTGTTTGACATTTGTTTGCGTGCTTGGACAAAATAAACAAACATCTCTCGTTCACATATTTATGATTAGTCATCTAAGATATTTTCTCATT
>BOPN01001272.1:272500-275000 GCA_017312705.2 Penaeus japonicus
TATTATTATTATTATTATTATTATCATTAATATCATTATCATCATTATCATTATCATTATCATTAATGTTGTTGTTGCTGTCATTAGTATCACCATAATCATTATCATTAACATAATCAATCATATCATCATCATCCTTACTGTGATTATTGCAATTAACATCATTATCTTTATTATCCTTATCATCATTATCGTTGATGTCATTATAATAATTACCGTCATTATTAACTATTTCTATGATAATGACAGTAATAATGACGTTGCTACTGATGATGATAGTGATGAAAAAACATAAGTAATAATGATAACAAGGACAGTAATAACAACTAGATTCATCATAGTAACAACAAATTCCTCATTCACGAAGAGAAATCCACCCTCGCCCTGGTCTCAGAATTGACACCCAGGTGATCAGTTCTTGCAGCTCATTAAATCAACTTCGGGTAATATTGAACTATGGATTTACTCTGAGATATTAGAAATCTTGTTCTCAGTACACAAGTCTGTAAAGAGAATGTGATAGCATTTATAGAGATATATAGCTTTGTTTTGTTTTCTTTTTTCTTTTTTTTCTTCTTTCTCATTTTTTTAATATATATTTGTCATTTTTGGAAAGCTGGTTTACTTAACTTAACTTAATAATATCGGTGGTGATAAAGATGCAATGAGGATAATGACGGCGATAGTGACAGTAATGATGATGATAATTATAACAAAAAAATAAATAAAAACAATAATACTAACATTACTGCGTCTAACAATAACCATGACAGCTTTTTGCTCATTATACAAGTATCTCCAAAAGGTATTGGGAAAAAAGAAACTGAGTGATTAGGGGAAAAAAAGATAGAAAAGAGAAACCCTAATGATGATAATGATACAAATAAAAAAGAGATCACAAGAACTTAAAAGGAAAATAATAGAATTCTACCTCGTAATGTTTCCCATCGAAAAATTATATAGAAGAAAACGTAACCTCCGTTCGGTCTTATTTTAGGTATAACTTGAATATTCTCAGCGTGGTCTGGGTCCTGTAAGTAGGGTGTTAAAAAAGAGTTGTTTCTCTGAATACTAAGAAACTCGGAGCTACTGCAAGGTTGTGCAACAGAAGAACCCTAAAGATGTTATCCGGGAAGCGGGAAACTTTAGGCTTAGGAGGTCGGTAAAGGTGTAGTCGGTTTGTTTCTCGAAAATGGGGGTAAGAGAACTATGCTGAAGACTTTGAACCCTCACGTCCTCACAAGCAAAACTTCCCTGAAGTGAGGTATACCAAGAGCGTGAGCAACTAAGTGACAAACCAAAGATAGATTCGAGCTTCAATTTCTACTAACCTACTAACACATGCATCTGATTTATTGAAGTGAGACAAGGCAGGAGGTAATACAGAAAATGGTCGCAGTTGGAGCTTGGAAGAGAGAAAACGGTTGTAATTTTATAACGGAAACTCGTTTTTCTCCTCTCCTTCCACACTTTTAAATTATAATATCTCTGTATTTGTGTATCTATAGATATATCTACAAATCATTTTCTTCTCTTTTATCTTTATCTGAATTACGTTCCAACCAACCTTGATTATCTGTTGATATTCGGTCTACCTATAGACTATAACTTCAAGCGTGAAGATTATGATTCAGTCATATCTTAAAGGACATATTTTTTGTGGTAAGGATAAGGAGAATCATTCATGGTATTCATGAAGAAATATTCTTCATTGTATCCGAACTGAAGCTGCATCTTTAATGTAACTAATATGGTTTTCCTTTTATGGCCAATGGTTTGATGATTTTCGGTTGTGTGTTTGTGTGTGTGTGTGTGTGTTTATGTATGTGTGTGTGTGTGTTTATGTGTGTGTGTGTGTGTGTGTGTTTATGTGTGTGTGTGTGTATGTGTGTGTGTGTGTGTGTGTGTGTGTGTGTGTGTGTGTGTGTGTGTGTTTATGTGTGTGTGTGTGTGTTTATGTGTGTGTGTGTGTGTGTGTTTGTCTTTATGTTTTTGTGTTTGTGTGTGTGTGTATACATTCGTTTTTATCTTTTTCGTTTACATTCTTTGTCTTCTTACCTTTCCTGAAGCATCATGCTCTACATCATATGCTTCTTCTCCTCCCCTTTCTCTTCCTTCTTACTCCTTTCCTCTTCCTCATCTTTAGCTTCGCCTTCTCTCTCTTTCCTCATTATCTTTTATACTTTTCCTTTAGTAAAATAGGTTTTAAAAAAAAACACAAATATACCTTGATTTTGTGCTCACTTAGGACCAGTGAGTGGCCCTATCCCATTGGACGCCCAATACCGGAAAGCGTTTAGCAGATTCCAAAACCATTTCCTCACAGACTTGGTTGAGTAGTTATAAGACCCATGTCGTAGCAATTGCACCGGCAATACCTGGGATTGCTCAAAGATGGTAGCAAAACATCCGGCAAAACACTACACACCCCAATTAACAAGGAGTGGAAAACAAAACTTTGGCTATCACTTTCTTCTTTCCATTTCTCTGTCGGAAGAGT